>JABXWE010008924.1:0-45653 GCA_014611495.1 Limonius californicus | reverse complement strand
TATATATATATATATATATATTGTGAAGATTTTTTGATTCGAAAGATCGGTTAATTTCATTTTATTAAGGATACTCGTACATTTGTATGATATCTTGAAATTGGGTTCCATTGTGGTCATTAACATAGGGCAGATCAAGACGCAGATAAAATCTTGCTTGGTCTGAAACACTGCCAAGTTCGTATTTTGCAAAGACCTGTCACAAAGAGAAATGATTATAAAAAAATTCTAATTAAAACGATTCTATATGAAATAAATAATATAGAAAGATACTAGAACATGCCTTGAGCTTGGATATAGGCTTAGCTCTGGATTTATTTAATTCACAGAAGTATGCAGCATTAATCGGAACATTTAGTGAAAATGTGTTTTTGACAGCGGTGAAGTGCAGAATGTGTATTAGAGGCAGCTTTCGGATACGTACAGTGCATTTATAAAAGCAGAACTTGGATGGACAGTGACGCCGTTGAAATATGAATATATATATATATATATATATATAAAATAAATGTAACTGTCAAAATTTGAATTTTAAAATTGGTTTTAGATCGAAGTATCCCTATTGCAATTTTATGTATTTTTGACATCGTTGCCATGTAAATTTTGTCGGTACTAAGATGTTTGTTGATAAAACAATGAAAAAAAGAGCGTCCTTTGTACCTTCGTGTGAATGCACGCATTTTTGTTCAGCTCCCAAAAATTTAAAATTAATTAACATTGTTTATATTAATAAAGTATTAGTATATTGCTCATTTTAAAACGAGTTTTTTTTAAGAGAGAGTAAGTTAGTATAACTTATTAAGTTAATATTGAAATAAGTGGATCCTGTTTGGAGTTCGTTGATTTGGTACGACATCCCAACAAGATTTGGATCACAGCGCAGGTGAAGCAAAATTTGAGGTCAAGGACTATCCTTGGAAGTTAGTTACATTTGCATGTAGAGATTGCTTCAGAAAGATATACTAATTATAATTACCTAGCAAGAAATACGAGTGTACTTGAGAACTACAGAAAACATAAGAAAATAATATTTAAACCTGTTCGAATTTTACATAGAGCTTTATAGGCATTTTTAAATAACTGCATGCGACTGATGTGTTAAAGATTCCGCCTGAAGTCAGCTGCGTACTGGGAAATAGTATGAAATGTCCATTTTCTCATATAATCGTAAAGCGTGATAGAACCGACTTCTGAGACAGAGTATTTATGTTCAACAGTTAGACTGTGGCATTTCAGCTAATATTTGGCAACAAGTCTCTAAAAATTGTGAAAAAAAGTGACACCTGGCGCCCAACTTACCATAATTTATAAAAATAAATACATTAATAAAAATATGATTGCGGAATGCAAGCTATTCAGTCCTATTCAACTTTAAATTTGATTTAATTAATTTATTTATCTTATTTTATTAATAATAATTTATAACAATATATATATACAAATTTGTTAAACGGGTTATCTACACATTGTGTCTACTTATATTTTATAGAATGTCACCAAACAGATTAGACGAGCAAAGAATTTGTTTCCGTTCCTTTAAAAACTAATTTGCTAACAATTTATTTTTTTAAGTAAATACATACTTTCCATAGGAGTTTCATCGCAAGTTTGCTACTTTTTCAAGAGTATATTCACCGTTATGGACGCTCGTGCGAGATGTCTGCAGATTAGGGCCATTTCAGGATGCTAAACTGCTTAACTGCATTTACTAAGTTCAACAACCTACAGACTCCGCAAGAACCTAAGATTATTTTCATTGAGTATCTTCAAATCATCCTAATACACAGCTGATGAATAATTTGTACTTAAAGTTTAAAATCATATATTAACATTCATTACGATGATTTAATCTGCAACAACATATGTATTAAATATTAATGATGATGGTTTAAGTTTAGCGAATAGGCAATATAATCCAAATAATTGCACAAAAATGCACTGAAACATTCTTTAAGAAAATCCGCGTAGCATAACTGCAGTTTAGTTTAACCTAGTTTATGTGTATCAGAAATCGTGCATCGTTAGATGTTGCTTTCCAAACAGGACTCGTCTTTTGAAATAAAAATTAATGACCTGTTTAAAGTTTGAGAAACAACTGTGGGAAAACGGACGAAATACTCGTCGTCTTCTGCAACACCATTTCGAACAAGCGAATTAGAGTTAATGTAAAATTCAGGAATAATTTCAGTAATATCAATTTGTTTCCCCATAAAATTTTATGAAATTAGATTGTAGAACGTTTAACGATTACAATTGAAAATAAAAAATTAAAACAGTTAATACACTTAGCACTGTGTTATTTCGGGGAACGCAGATTATTAGATTTGGAAATGCGTTCAGCAATTGCCCTTATCTACTTAATGGCATCGTTCAGTAGAGTGGCGGTTATATGTTTTTAAAATATGGAGTTTATCTATTTTATTACGTTAAACAATTTAACTTTTATTGCTACATTCAAGAAAGTACGGTTAATTGATATTTGATTGATATTTCAAAAGATCCTAATAGTGCTGATTAAACTGGAAATACTACATCGATTTGTACAGTGTTACCATTCGAAAATAGAATCAGACCGTCGGTCGCGAGGGTCTGATTCTATTTTCGACGCGTCGAGGTTGGACGCCGAATAAGCCTTGGTTGGGCAGCAGCCATTGGGAAACTAAACCACATAATGTGAAATACTTCTCTGCCTTCATCGCTAAAAAGAAAAGTTTATGAAATCGTTGCATATCCTGTTCTATATATGGTGTAGAGAAGATGATACTCACCAGAAGGGGCATGATTCAATTTAGAACTTCCCAGAGAGCTATAGAAATAGCTATGTTGGGGGGTGAGTGTTTGGGACAAAATGAGACGCAAAGAAATCAGACAAAAAGCGAAAGTAACAGACACGTGAATTGTTCAATAGAAACACTTTCAAATACTGTAACAACATTTGCATTAACTCAATTTAAAAAAATCTCCAGTAATTAAGGGATGAGTCCCACTGTCGTACTAATCTATAGATTCGGTGCCGGTAAAATTCTTGCGGCTATTGACGAAACCTAACAGCAGCCTCCGAAGTAAATTGCTGTCCGTTTAGCGATTGTTTTAATGGGCCAAACACATGATAGTCGCATGGTGACAAATCAGGACTGTTAATGCGGGTGTTCTAATACTCCCCAGCACATATGCTTAAGTAGGTTTTGAATCACTCTAGCTACATAGAGGCGAGCATTATCATGCAGAAGAATGACACTGTTTGCGAGTTTCCCGGGACATTTATTCTTGATGCTGACACGTAAACGTTGTAAGGTATGCGCGTATCGTTCAGCATTGATGTTGATACCAAGCTTTTTAAAATCTAACAGTAATACACCTTGATAATCAAAACATACGGTTAACATTTTCCCGCTGAAATTTGAGATCCGATTTTTTTCGGGTTTGGAGAATATGCATGCTGTGACGCTTCGATTCCGGTTCATACTGATAGTACTAAGATTCATCGCCGGCAACGATCCGGTGTAAATAGGTATTGTCTACTTCTTGGTAGAATAACAAATGCTGTCGTGATAATGCTGAAAGAAAATTCTTTTGGTCATCAATAAGCAGCCGTGGAATTCACTGAGCAACAACTTTGTGATAACCAAGAGTATGAATAATGGAATGAACACTTCCTATACTGATGTTCATCACTTCAGAAAACTTCCTAACTTTAATGCGTCTGTTGCACGTAAAGCAGGTTCCAGACGCCTAGCATTTTCATCTGAAGTTGCAACACGAACATGTCCTGGACTAGTCGAAGCTTTAGTCGACTCTCTTGTCGAGATTTTCTCCACTGAACCACTACCGTGCGAGAATAGCTACAGTCACCATAGACAGCTTTCATTTTCTCGTGGATTTCCAGTGATTAGTGTCCTTCTGCGGCTAAAAAATAAATAACAGCACGCATATTATCTTTGGACGGATTTTCTATAGTAATCGCGACTTCCGAGCTCCATAAAAATGCGTAATACAGGAGCAACCGTAAAGAATTTTGACAGACATGTCACTAATACGTCAATAAACACCGTCAACAGCCACATGCAACTGTCATCGTCATCAAGTCGCGTCTATGGTATCCAAACGTGTTTCTATTGATCAATCTTCGTATATCTGAAAAAGAATTAAAAACGAAATGGCGTGGGGTTAGACATATGGCTCGTTAAGATTCAAACCTCTGAAAAACAAAGATCGTTTCATAGAGGCCAAAATAAACTAACAGAGCACAGGGAGGCCGCAAAGAAGATGACCTGGACAGGAAGAATAGCAGCTCAGATAAGCTGAAGTGGAAAAAGCTGGAAGAAGAGATAGATCAAATCAAAGTGGGAGAAGAAGATCCATATTTGTGTTAACTGTCATAAATAGCGTTTTTCAAATTTATAATGTGTGACATACAACTATTAGCATGTTTTCATAAAACAATGTTTTAGATATAAAAACCTAGCTTGGCTCAAAGACCGTTCGGGATTTTTTGAAAATTAAGATTTTAACGTTTTCGTCTTAAAGCTCATGCTATAATTGACGTGCAGTTCAAATTATTAAATAATTTTTCGTTATGGGCTTTTTTATCCGACTGCTGAGCAAGAGGCTCTTCTTTGCCACGTGCTTCTCCTCAGCGCTAAGATGGAAGCACAGGGGGCCTACAGTTTAATGTCGAATTACAAAGACATAAATTCCAGAGAAGGGTTTTACAAGTGAAGGGATCCTAAACCGACCTGACAATCCAAAATAAAAAGTTACCGTCCCCTACCCGGAACTGCTTTCGCATTACTTCAGGGGGGTGCTGGCATTCCTTACATACTAGACATTCATGCAACATGCACCCTAAACTTAACTAGGTGAAATACGGTTGTAGCCTCAGTCGGGGTTCGACCACGCTGCCGACCGAACCGCATTTCACTGTGACCTCGACTGTCAGCGCGTATTCGAACTTGCCCACAGAGGTCCCTTAGAGCCTGCTACCTAAACGTTGGAAACCAAACTGCAGTCAATGTAAAAGGTATTACGTATAATATACCTCTAAATAACTTAGTAACAGTTCTTGGCATTGTTCACAGATAACATTTCAAGAAACTTGCATTTGATTGGTGTAAATCGTATATCATAGACCGCAAAAATATCGTTAATGTTCATGTCGTAAGATTTACTAACGCATTCAATGAATTGAATGTCCGATGAGTTGATGAGCTTATTTGGAAAATAGGCGGATAACAATTAATCAATTGTGCGAAATAGGAAAGATAAGGGTTATTAGGGTTCATTCGCGAAAAGCTTAAATGAACCACATTAGTATACGGTGGGTGCCAAAGGACCTGCCTGATAAACAACTACAGAACTGGTTCTAATTTAACAAAAAATTATTCTTTAAATTCAAGAAGACTTCTGGATTTTTGGTACGAATAAATAAAATAAATTGCGCATGGGAAATGTTTGCGGGGAGGCCCGGAAACAATTCCGCATCCTGCTGTCACTTTAACCATTTTTGAGTTAGTTAGTGACGTGGCGCACTAACCCGGTGCTCCCCGAGGCACCGGGTTAGCAGCGTGTTAAGGTAAGTTTTCGGTTACCCATCGAAGTAGTGATCGTTGGTTAACTTCGATTACTGTTTAACTCGTACTCGTATTTGTCCACCACGCTGCTCCTATGAACTAATTATTATGGTAGATGAAACTAGGCTGCACCATTACATCCCAGGAAATAAACAGGTGAGCACTCTAATTCTCCGCCGCGAAAGAAATTCCAAACCGTACCGTCAGCAAACTAAGTATTCTGCAATATTCGTGGTTCAATATTGGTAGATTTTTAGTTACTATAAAGACTGTAGAGTACATTTAACTTCTTTTAGTCTGATAACCTGTGAAAACCAAACTATGTGAACTATTGAATCGAGGCTTTATTCATCTCCATAATAATGCCCGTTTAACCCATGACACGTTAAATAAATTGGAATGGGAAGTATTGCTTTGCGGACTCTTTATAAAGTACAGAGGAGACAAGAAATTCGAGTTGGATGAGGAAGTGATGAAAACGATGCAAATTTGTCGTCGCAGGCAAAAGCCAGATTAAATTTATACACCTCTTGTACTTCGTTGTTTCTGTCGCAACTGCACTTGGGTACGTTTCCGCATTAGCGGGACCTAATGTCTTACGGACATAACATGTAAATTAGGTACGGTAGTATTTTATTAGATAGAAGATTCAAAATAGAAGTGTATTTATGTCTAATTATTGTAGTCTTGTGAGTCATTATAATGTGGTTACAAATATGCTATTATATAAAACATACCTCCATACGAGGTGTTCCAATATTTTGCTAAAATCATCGTCATATTTCAAACTATGGGTGATTTTAATTTCTTTCTCTTTTCGCAGATTTGCAAAAACCAGAAGAATTGATAGATACCTAATGTGAAAGCCATTTTCTTATAAAATGATAGCTTCAATATTAAGAAAAGGTCAATGCAAAGGAGAAGCTCATCACTTTTTTTTGTAAGCAGGAAATGCGACCGCATTCTCTGGCTAAAAATAGCACGTCTAATCCAATTAAAAACCTAATAATACTATGGATGAACCAATTAAATCATGCAAACAAATAAATAAAATATTGTAAAGTCGTGTGCGCATTCAAGGCTTGCAAGAAACTTGTGTTTCGAATCGAACAAAATTATCGGCGTGATGACCTTTGCAGAAAACGGCTCCGCAACGTCCTTACTCTAAATATGTTCCTTATGATCAGTAGTTTTTCAGCATAGTTGCTGAATCCAATTGAAAACCTTGTAAGGAAGGCAATCAGGTGTATGCGGCGTTCGTGCGCCAAACGAAAATGAATCTGATGCAGGTTTTTGTATACGAAAAAAATGTGAATATTTGCATTCCAGTATGGAAAAAGTTAATTTATTCAAGATTCTGGTATTTGTACAGGAATTAATTATAACGAAAGCGTTAACTGTTTGAATGTTAATAAAGAAATTGTAAAGTTTAGTATTTTTTTAAAAAGAATTTGTGTCAAATAAGAATGATATTGTGTTTTCGATCTAAAATAAAAGTCCAAGAAGCGCTAATTTATTGAGGTGGGCTAATTAAAATTTTATAGATTTACTTGTAGAAATTGTATTCAAAAAAATGTTCCAATTAAGCATGCTTTAAGACCCACGCAAATATACAAAATGAGATTGAGTTCATTGAATTACATTCTTCAAGAAATGTTGTTTTAACATATAAATATTAATATTATGCACTTTAGAAGAAAGTAACTAGGATGTTTCATGTTTACCACAAAGGGACATGTTTATATCACCTGATATTAGCAAAAAGCCAGAGAAATATATATTAAAGAGGTTCGCTTAATAACTTATACATGTGAAAGGTGTGCTAAATTTACTACGATGATTTTCTACGTTTTCTATAAAGTGGGGTTCTTTTCTATGAATGGTATATTTTTGACCACAGAATGGTTTCGAAAGGATAATAGTTTTATTATAAAAAATCCAAGGGTATTATTAATGTATTTTTAATTGGATGGAACGACGACGGTGGCTCAACTTAAACTTTTTAGAACATGTATTTCGGCAACTAAGTTGTCATCTTCAATAGGATCTAACTAAAGTAACTTGGCTGAGGAATACCTCGGGACTTATTGGACTTCCATTGCTGACTTGGTGAAGGCTTACCTCCAGAGTTATTCCTCAGCCAAGTTACTTCAGTTAGATCCTATTGAAGATGGCAACTTAGTTGCCGAAATACAAGTTCTAAGTAAAAGTCCCATTTGAAAAATATTCTTAAAATACGCTACTGTATATGTGTCTGTGTATTAGTATGGCGGCAGTTATATTTCACAAATATTAACAAATTATATTTGTCAAAAAAGTAGCTTAGATATTATAAGAGCAAATTGCCTATACAATATCTAATAAACTATTTCATACAAATCGACATCTGATTGGCCGTTACTGCCTACCAACTAAAAATTTGAATTCCCGCGCAAACACGGTTTTACCTTTAAAGGTATAACCTAACCTTTAAACTCCAAACTAACAGAGAAATATACACTAACCTCTTTTCTTCTTCTTGCTGCTGATATTTATACAGACATTTATTTAACATACAGACGTTCAAAATAGTTATATGACGTCATAGATGTTTACAAACCTTTTTCATAAATATTTTTTTGTGGGATATTAGTTTTAGAGAATTAAATATAAGGCCAGATTTTGCAGGTTATTGTTAGAAAAACTGATATCTTGCTATTGAAGTTGGTGCCCGCTTGCAGTGATCACGTGATAAGTAGTGTCTAGCTATTTTTTGGAGGTGTTTCGTATTCAAATTATGAAAGGGGATGTTCTAACCTTAAAACTCTTGACCTAATACAAGATCATGAAGCTAAGGAAACACATATTATAAACCACGCCGGCATCACAGAATTATAGGTTAGTGCAAACATAAAGTACTGTTACCAGAACAATTATCCCTGGAAAGAAAGGACTGTGACATAACCAAATTTTTAATATTTTACTATATTATTCAAACGTTTTTAAACACTTCTTACCTCCTATCTAAATCATATCCTGAAAACTGAAAATTTCGCATAAACCATGAATTAAGCGAATAGGTAGTACCAACATACAGTACAGTCATTTTCTGAATTATTAAAGTTATGTTTATTTACTTTTACTCAAGTACTAACTACTTGCACAGCTAGTTACGAGTATATTCACTACGCTACTATTTCGAACAACTGCTTACGAGCATACATCAATCTTATATAATGATAATAATAGGACGCAGTGCATGTAAAACATATATTATATTAAGCAGATAATACGCAACAATTCGGATAAATGTATGTGTATATATGTATAATAACACTTTCCTGTCTATATACCACAACCTCGCTAGCGCAATATATATATATTATATATATATATATATATATAAACTTGCGACGGTACTTCTGCTACACCAGATCCTACTATTGCAGTCCATATTCTTATATTAAGCAACAAATAAATATCGAAGTTGTTTAAGAGTGGATGCGCATGCTACATAAAGATTTCTTCTAGAAATGTATTAAAAAACTTCCAGATAGGTGCCGACACTACGTTGTTAGGTAGGGGGACTACATCGTTGTAGTACTGTTATATCAGTTAGGGTCGACCATACGGAGGGCGTATAAAAAATGAATTAAAATTATAGCTATCTAAAGTTCTGCATTTCATTCATGGAGTTCTTGGGTAAACAAACAACGAATGTGATCAGAACTCACTGGCGGCAATAGGCAGGCGACATGCAACAGATGATAAAACACAGACTTACTGCTGATCTGTAGATAAATATTGGGCAGTGTACTCACCGGGGGTTCTTTAGCCCTTTACGGCTGTATTCGAACACGATACTGAGGCTCATCTACTGATTAGCTGATGTGGCCGCAGCCACTCGTAATTATAGATTACTCGCAACACTTATCAATATCTTCTGGTGCACTAATCCTTCAGAGGGAGCTTTGCAACTGGACTATGTACAACCAGACATTTGTTACTCAAAAAGGTAGAAGGGAGACATTCCTTCTTAGCTCCACATATGAAGAGCGGAGTATAATTAGGAACATTTTCCTCTCAAAAAATCATCCGATGTCATCCTGGCATTGATGTAACGTTAATAATAATAATAATGATTCGACGTAGGCGCCTTTGCCAGCTGACTACCTTCTCAATGATTTGGTAGTTAAAGAATGATTAATGACATTATCTACTCATATCGCTAGATATATTTACTACTACTGTTTGCAACAACTACTTACTTTTGTAGATACACCAATCTTGTATAATTTCAATAACAAGTAGAACGCGCAACCATTCGGGTAAATACATATAACACTTCGTGGATATACATACATACATTTACATACTCACACAGACACATGCGACGCCACTATCACTACGCCTGAGCTTGCTATTGCAGCCCATATTCGTATAATAAACACATAACTACATGGTAACAGTAATATCGCACCCCGTCTCAGCTAAGGGGGAACACGCATACTCATCAGTTAGGTGATTCACAAACGTTATTAATAAGTTATTACGCCAAAATACGTAAATCTGGTGCCTAGCTGATAATAAAACGTTCTTAGGTAGACTACCCTTGCAGGCATTTACCACCCTACTTCGTTTACCCTCAAGATTCCAAGAACTCATTAGCTCTTTTTATTCCTACCAGATGAACCGATGGAAGCTACGTATGTATTTGCTAATATTTATTTGTTGAGCTTACACTTAAGTATTACTCAGTAGGTGAAAAGCACGACCTAACACAAAACATGAATAATATTTGAATAAAAGTGGGACAATTATACATTGCTGAATATATCTCTCTTGGTTAGCAATTCTAAGGATTCGTTGTTGCAACGTGTTCCTTTTCCACTCTTTTCTTCTGGATGCCAGTACAGTATGATGTATAAATATCCAAATACAGCTCTTCTTCTGTAACGCAATGACCTTTATTATTAACGTTCATTTCCTCCGTAGCAGATTATGTGAAGAAACACGGTGGATTAAAATAAATCGTTAATTAGCAGTTTAGGGACGGGCAAATATATTCCTTGTAAAGGATTTCGTTTTATATACAACATTACCGCCAATAACGTTGTGTTACATTTTACGAAATACCAACGCATATTATGTTTGACTTTATACATTCTTTTAATTAATAGATTTTCGCATTTTTAAAAACGAAGCCATAAATAACATTTTAACCTTTACAATTTAAAGGTTTACAGACATCCTGTCGCTAGCGCTATGTTAAACAGCAGCAGATTCTATTTCCTTTGCAGAACGAATCCATTTTACTTCATCACTCAACATCAGATAACGGTTAACATTTAAACTTTAAAGAATGACAAAAATCTCATTCTTTTATGTTTCAAAACATGTTATACTGTGCGAATACTTTGCCCTCAAAATATTTCTGCTGTGAATGCGTTATAAATTAAATACTTTTAATGAGCAATAAATTTTTGTACATGGATATGTTAATCACAGAACTGATATTGACAGTGGCACGCATAAAACTGGCGCAATGCTGTTCTAAAACAATAAAATGCCCTTCTAAAAAGTAAAAGGTGTAAATTATGAAACATTCGTGTTGCTTTATCTAGCAGCTTTTTTCTATGGATTTGTTTACAAACTGTTTATACTAAATTTGTATAGGACAAGGAATGCTGTTTGCAGTTAGAGCCATTATTACTTTAAGATTGAACATTTAAGTCATTTTGATTTATTTCTCAGTTTTCTTAATACCGTTTTGTTCAATCGACTTTATTTGATAAGTTTTAAGATCATAGAATATACAGGGTGTTTATAAAACTAGGTTGGATAATTTACCCACGTATGCACTCATCATACCGAATAAAATAGTCTGAATAATCAATATATTTACGCAAACTAACAGTTTCAGACCAGGCGATTTTGTCTTTTAAATAATAAACTGTAATAGTAGGTTTTTCATTTGCCATTATAACAAACTAAGTTATTATTATTTTTTACTATATACAAATGTATCCCTTACCATATCCAGCGTGTACAAACCCTTAGTGATCCTGATTATTCTTTCCTGCAAATTTATTTACTGATGAAGCTACTTTTGCGAATAACGATATTAATCTATGTAATAATCATGTTTGGGCAAACGAAAATACTCACGCTATCGTCGAGTGAAGACATCGACGTCGATTTTCGTTAAATGTTTAGTGGGGTATTTTGGTAAACCGTCTGATAGGGTCAGTAGTTTTAGTAAATCTTTTGACTGGTGACCTGTACCTTGACTTCTTGAATAATACCTTACCCTCACTATTGGAAGACGCGCCTATGAATGATAGGGTGCATCTATGATTTATGCACGATGGGGTTGCCCTAAATTTTTCAATCATGTTGGACAATACCTACAACCTATAAGGATAAATTGTTAGAGTGAGGGGAGTCTAATGGCAGGGCCAATTAGGTTCCCTGATTGTATTTGGGCAAATGTTACTGTATTGTATTGTATTTATTTATCTGTTAGTGCCTTTCCTGCTCGTTTCTTACAATTTATTGATTAAAAACAAAATCGCCTCTACAACAGAAACAACAAATGTATACGTTGATTAAGACTCTCTTATTGGTGTAATGCGTACTATATATGTGAAAAAATTATACAACCTTTTTGTAAATACCTGCTTTTTAACACTGTACAATGATTTTCTTAGTATAACTATTTCAACTATTACATTAAAAAAATACGGTTAACTGAATATTTGATTGCTATTTAAAAAGATCTTGAAGATATGTTAGTAAACCGGAAGTACGTCACCAACGTTCAGAGTGGAACATTTAGTTAAAAGATGACCTCATAATGAACAGAAGTTTTCACAAACCTGCCCAAAAAAGATTGTCTAAAGTATTTACGTTTAGTATCCATAAGTGGCTAATGTGTAAGGGACGCCCACAACCCCTGAAGTAATGTGAAAGCGGTTCCGGGGAAGGGGGAACGGTAGTATTGTTACGCCTACGGCTGTAACTGATGAGAAGCCCTTTGTTCTTATCGCCGGGATCACCAGAGAAACAACTACCCTTATCTTAAATGATTTAATTTATTCATTTGCTACGTACTACAAAAGTATTACAACTTATTCTAAAATACTATATTAAAACTACTTACAAAAATACAAACAGGTATATCGCCATTACTGGGTTTTCTTCTTGGGAACACCGCCAACTGCCAGCTAAGCACTATCTACTCTTCGCTATCAACTGTTTTTCTATGCACTGTTCACCATTACTATTGGCTCATTCAATCTTAAGTGTCCTTTTATAAATTCTCTTTTGCACCCATAAGCGATGACCTGGTTATTACTTAATTTCCCTTATCAAGCGTATTACTTATTTCACATTGCCTAATTTAATATTCTAATGTACTTTGAAATTGCTGGGTAAAATGACGTCACTACTTGCAACATAAATGTGTATACAAGTAATTGAAATCACATTATAACAGCTATGAAGCAATAATTTAATTTAGAGTTTTGGATATTGCGTACGTAACAGTATGAATGAATGAAAAAAAGGGTCTAAGCTTCTATATTTCTAAGAAACAACTCGTAATATATTCTCACATAATTTATTATATTATTTTTAAATGGAAATTTCAAACTACTAGTTTAGTTTCTGATTATATTCTTAAGCTTCAATCTGCTAACAATGTATTTATTTGCGCGTGCGTACAAGAATTGGCTCAGAAAAATTAATTTTTTGATCTTATTAACATAAACATCTCCAATTAAAAAAATTAAGAGTTAAAAATGGACAACCTCTAATACATTTATTGTTGCTGTCGATATTTATTATACTGAGAAGCGGAGAAGTGCGCGTACTGGTCAAACAGTATTCAACGCCAACCAACGATCCACGCGGTGCCCACTTGGTTAGGTGACCAAAACCTGAAACCGTCGCTCCCCCTGGGTTAGCGCACCATGGCACTTACAACCTTAAAAAGCGTTAAAGTGACAGCAGGGCGCGGAACTGCCTTGGGGTCTCCTCGCAATCTTTTTCCCATACGCAATTTATTTATACTGATAAAATAGTTAAAACCCTGTTTAGAGGAAGAAAAGAATTTGCAAGGAATAAAATGTTGTATGGAACGTATTAAGAAGTATGTGTGAGGAGGTTGATCGATTTAATTCCCACGCTGCAGCGCTGGAATCAGGTGAAATTAAACAATATTTAAAATAGCATATAATAGTTCACTGTTTTATCAATAGAGGGCGGCGAAGCGAAAATTGAACAGCTGTTAGTTTCTGCGCTGGACACTAGCGCCTAAATCGCATGTCTCTTAGTCGTCATGGAGCAACGAGTGCTATAAATTTGAGAAAACTGATAGGAACATATGAAATGTTGAAAATGTATACAGTAGTAACACTTTAGGGTGTTTAATTGTTTTAAATGTTTCAAAGGTTAAGGATGTGCAAGATGATATTAGTTTGATCACAAGGGTTTGTTAAATTGTGGCAAAAGATCGCCTAATGATGGCAGCTAAGATACATACCAAAAAGTAGACGATTGGGCAAATTTTACATACACATGTAAGACCAGTAGCTGTGCAAAGTTACTCCTCCAAAATCGTACAAATGAGCAAAAACAAGGAAGAGTTACATCGTGCGTAGACTTTGTCCAGATTTGTTACGACATTGTAAATCTTCGTAACTGGATTGTCATTGGTAATGGGTTATGGATGTTTTCTGAGACGAAGCTCCAGAGCACGCTGTGGATTGAAAAATCACCAAGAATTCTCAAAAAGTTTTGTTTGCCAAAATCTAGAATTAAAAACTATGCTAATTACGTTTTTTGATAAACATGTTGTCAACCACAAAGAATTTGTGCCTAAGAGACAAACAGTAAATAGTGCATTCAAGACAGTATTGCAGTACATTTCTCGAGTGCTACTTGTCGCATTATAATGCACCTGCCTATTCTGCGCTGATTGTGCTCTTGCTGTTCTTGAAACCTTATTCACCTGATTTGTCTCCAGCAAATTTTATTCCCTTATTAGAGTAAAATCTCTTCTCAAGTGGAAAGCATTTCAGAACGTAAAAGAAATTATGAAAAATGTTACGCCGAATTGAAAGCAACTTCTTCGGACGCATTTACCAACTGTTTTCAGAAAAATTTAACAGGTTACGATAATTTGAATAATATAATTTATTAAATTAAATAGGTATTCCTTTGAATAAATATCAAATACTTTTATGATGCTTATATTGCGCTTTTCTTTATTTTGTAGGAATTAAATTGCAAGCCTCGTTTACTTCAAATACATCTCTAAATGTCAGAAATTTTATAATACGTTTTCGATTGCAATTCTTGTGTATATTTTAACCACCTTTGCACGCAACGATATTGGGAGGAGCTTCGCCAAGCATCTATTAAAAGTCCTAATTAGAGTGTGCACTTGAAAGTTCAATATCATAAAACAGTCATTAACATACAAATGTTGCTAAATTCCAAACGCGATTGCATTTTTTATTGTTAACCGGCTTTGTTTAGCTTTCACAAAGTTATACTTTATGTGTCACGCGTTTCATCACTACAATACCATAGCTAAAATTTCTGCTGCTACTACAGGCTTTTAATTGCAAATCTAAATAAGAAAGAAATGTTTCAGTCCCTACAGGGATCTCACAGCGGGCTTATAATAAGGTAGTGTTCCGAATTGTTAAACAAAATGATATCCGAGGTGTATATCCAGGTTATTTCTTTCATTAGAGTTAATTGAGAAAGGTTCTATTATTCATTAAAGCGTCCTTGTAATTTCAAATACAATCTCATTCCTTATCTGTTCGATACCAAAGCGATCAATTACAAGGAGTTAATTAAGTTCCACCGAAGTAATTTATTTTAAGAATTAATGTTTTTAAAAAGCTCAAGTAATAAATTAAGAGATACTTCCGATTTGTGCATAAGCGTTAATTCATTCTTTTCCTTCTTGGAGGTTACTACTTCATTCATTGCTGAAACCATTAATTCAAGTGTATGAATGTTGAAATTATGTTTAATTTTTAGTTTGCTGATAACTTAGGTAGCTTGAATGCATATAGGAGGCGGCCGTGGGCTTAGCGCGTTAAAGGTGTACGCTGAAGTTCCTGGTTCAATTCCCAGTACCGGAACATCGGATTTTTAACGGCCGTTCTCCATTGCAAGGCAACGGCAAATCAGCGAGGTGTTCTGCCTAGTAAATCTTCTCTGGAGTAGAAGTGTTTACACTTCCCGTGGTTCGGAGCCCACGTTAAGTTGTAGGTCCTCTATGTCTGCGTTACTTTAAACGAGCAACACAGGCATAGGAGAAAACATTGCTACGCCTCGAAGGAGATAAAGCACTCTAAGAAGAAGAAGAATGTATCTAGAATTTTTAAAATTTGTATGGAAATACTAAACTGTTAAAAACTACTAAAAATTCTAGTTAGTTCTAAACTTTAATAATTCTTGACTATGCGGTTTGTAAGTGGAAACTTCCTAAAACAATTAGTTTGGAAAAAAGAAACAAAATATACATGAAAAACTGAAAAATTTATGTGTCTCATAAAAAGTGAACTAACTTTTTCATATACAACCCTAGTACACCTTAGTAAAAATATCATAAAAGAGCCTTCCAAAAGTTGTTTAGTGTTTTAGTATTAGTGAGCAATACCATGAATTGTTGTTAAAGTATCCTTGCGTATAATTTGAACCAACAGGTAGTTCCTGTATTACAAATATTCATTTTATCCGTTATAGAAAAATGAGGGTCATGGGGAAGAGAATAATTTAAAATTAAGTTAAAATTGTAATATAAAATATAAATGTTAAACAATATTGATATCAATACTATATGATATTAGATCATAACCTTGATTGTGCATCACATTTTATACCATTTTTCTCACGCCCTTAAATTCTATAATCTAAACAATAATATGATTACCACATTAAAGGAATAAGTATAGCATCATCATCATCAATAGCCTTGTCGTTCCACTGCTGGGCACCGGCCTCTCCTCTGCAACGTGTAACTTCTCAGTGCTAAGATAGAAACACAGGAGGCCTACATTTTAATGTCGAATCCTACGGCAGAAGTTCCACAGAAGGGTTTTAGCATTAGATCCTACAGTTGTTAACCGAAATGGGAATTTCTGTGTGGTGGTTTATAGTGTAATCTTCATACGCCGCGGGCTAACGCTTGGAAGTCGAACCCTATGCATAATCGACGGTTTGCACAGAAAGCGAGCGCTCTGCCAATTCAGCTACCACTACTTGACTACGGAGTTCAAATAATCATCACTCATACCAGAAACAAAGGTGAGGTAAAGAGAAAAGTTGCATTCATTCTTGTCTGGTAAATCTTTCTCTCTCACCCATCAGGCGTCTTCACCGACTCTACAATCTTCCTCCATTCTGTTCTGTTTTTGGCAATTCTTCTCCAATTTTCTACGTTTAATTTTTGGACGTCTCGAAAAACATTGTCTGCCGATCTTATGCGTGGTCTCCCTTTTGGTCGAGTTATTGTTGGTACACTGTTAAATACTCTGGGTTGTGTTGTTGGGTGCCATTCTTATTAGATGTCCTATCCATAGTATTCGCATGCGTTTAATGACGTTGACTGCATCTGGCTCACTGGAGAGTCTTTTCCTTTCTTCGCTGTATCTTCTTCGCCACTGGTCCAAAAATCATTCGTATAATTTTCCTTTCAAATACTCTTAGCCGCTGTTCCTCCTTTTTTACCAATATCTATGATTTACAGCCGTATGTTAATATGGGTCTTCTTACGGTCTTGTATAATCTAATTTTTGTTTTTGTTGATATTCGCTTTGACTTGAAAATATCTTTCAAAGCAAAGTAGGTCCTGTGAGCTGTGAATGTTCTGGCTATAATTCCTTCGGTTATATCATTCGTTTCCTTGATTACTGTACCTAGATATTTGAAATTTTTAGCCCTATCTATTCCTATGTTCCTACTTACTTGTTCTTCTTGTTCTGTCTGTCTTGCCATTCTGAAGTATTTTGTTTTCCCTTGATTTATTGTAAGTTCTATCTCTTCTGACTTTTCTTTTAGCATCCTATACGCCTCAATTACGGCTCTTTCTCTAGTGCACATTATAGCTATGTCGTCTAGTTATCACTCTGTATAGGGTTTTTCTTTATGACTGTGTCTAGGACCATGTTAAATAGTATGGGCGACAAAGCATCCCCTTGTCTTAATCCCACGTTACTATTAACTGGTTGTGTTTCCTCTCCATCTACTCGTATCTTATACTGGACCTCTTTGATGGTCAGTAAGGTAAGTATTTTTAGTTCCTGTAGGATTTCAAACTGGTGAACCTCAATAGCATAAAACAAATGCGAATCAAATAAACACATGCAAATCATAGATTGTATCTTCTGAAATAAAACACCCTGTATATCTTGGTGATGTCACGTAAGTAATCATTTTAACTTTACAGTAATATGATTTATGGCAATTACCTACATTTCATTTGTAGTTTCAGCGTCATTTGTCATACAAAAATGTGCTACACGTTATTAAATTATTTTGATTACATATCTGAAATTGTCAAAATATACAGAATGTTATATATAATAAAATACAACGCATACCTCTCATGTATTTATTTGATTCTTAGTTCTTTTTCTAATGCTATGCTGAAAATGGAGACAAACAAATATTTCAACTTTACTTTTTAAAATATTTTGCTTCTCAACTAATAACGGATATAGAAGTTGGGACATCATCAGAAATACACTGTATATAATGTAATCAATATCTTTAAAGATTTATGAAATCATTATGTTTCCAACATTGTTAAACCATACATTTATAAAATGTTATTCTCGAAGAAAGAATGTTTATTAACATACAATGATTTATTACATTACACATTAAAATAGTTTTTCCTTTTGAAATATTTTAGGCGCGTTTTGTTATCTTTTTACTAACAGTTACCAAGTAGCAAAAATGAAAGGAATAGTACATTGATAACGTGTTTGTTATCTGTGTGGTTAATGTGCAGTAAAATCTCTATTTCATATTTTTTTATGCTCTACACACCATAGGTCAGGAATCCACGTTAATTTTCTTAGACATTTACCAAAAAATAGTGACCTAAGTGTGGTGGTAGCTCAGTTGGTAGAGCGCTCGTTTTCTGAGTAAAACGTCGATTCTGGCTTGGGTTCGAAACCTAAACATTGCCATGCAGGTTTATAAAAATCTTGTCTACAACCCACCATACACAATTTCCCAATCCGGTTTGCAACCATGGTATCTTAATGCTAAAAACCTTCTCTGGAATTTCTGTCGTTAGGATTCGACGTGTTTCTACCTTAGCGCTGAGGAGAGACACGTGACAGAGAATAGGCCGATGCCCAGCAGTGGGACAAAAAAGCTGTCAATGATGATAAATGACCTAAGGTATGAAACTAAATTTTTCATTGTGTTTTTGGACGAAAAGTACCTAGATCTATGAATCAATGCTGCAGCAATATCTAAAATAATTAACGAAATAAATTGAATATCTGAAAGTTTTGGTTTACAACGTAAATCCATTTAATAGCGTTCTTAAATATCTTATTCTTTCAAAATGTTTTAATTTTTGAATGCTTAAGCCTGTTACATATTTCTAACAGAACACCCTATTGTAACTAAGTATCTTGTAGACATAGCGCAACAAGGTGTTGTGATATGACATTATATTGCAGAACAAAATTTAATCCGTGCTAAACGCTGTAGCTTAACGTTGTAGCTTAACATAACATCATAGTGTAACATCATAGCGTAACATCATAGTTATATTTTTTCCAAAAATACCTATAAACTGTGGAATCGCGAATCGAACCGTCCATAATGATACGCTACGCTGTTACGGTGCAGGGTTCTGTTTTACGAAGGTCTTCAGGTTTGTTTAACAAAGTCAACAGGCTTGGATGCATTTTGAGTTATCCACTGCCTATGAAAATTATTATTTAATCACACTGTTACAAGCTTCCTGTAAATATTATATGGGTCATTTCTAACTATTGAATTGTGATTGACTAGAAATTGCAGATATGAAAATGAAATTAGAAATAATTAATTTTTAATAAAAAAACCGAACGTTGTTATCATTACACAATAACAAAAATAGAACCCGCTGGGATTTGAAAACTATTAGACTGTTAGAGTAACGTGCGAGTTCTGCCGCAATGCATTACCATATTGATAATTTCAATATTACCAAATATTTAATTTGAAGCTCTATATGAGATAATATTTCAAACGAATCGGGTTTAGTATTGCGAGTGCAAAACTTATACAGGGACATAATACGGTGTGGTCGAAAATGATTGAAGCTGCCGTTTCATACTGATTTTTTCTTGTCCGCTTCCTATTTAATGTACCCTTGACTAATTCCAGTGGCGTGCAAAACTATTTCACAAAGCGCCGGTACTTTAAAAATTAGTGTCGCGCCTGTTAATTAAAAGTAGAAAGTAGAAAATATCTTTATATACCTTTAAAGACATTTCTTGTTGTAAATTAGCACTTGTGGGTAAATTGTGTGTTTCAAAAATTAACCTCTACGTAAAAAATAAAGTACCTAATTATTAAAACAATTTAATTAAAGTTTAAATACGAAAAGAAACCATTTTGTCCGTTAAATTATTTATGAAGTACAATAATTGCGTACTTTAATATCATCATTTAAATTAATAAAAAAAAACAACATTTTGTGAGATTGTTGCTTACAGTAGTTGCACCATTATAACCACACCGCTGTCTAAAGAGGTATTAACATTGCGTTTCATAAAAATGGCTACTAACTCTCTCAGTGAGATTTCATTCAGGTAATTCACTATGGCGTCCGGTTGTGTATAAACGATTGGCATATAAAACATTTTTTACATAAAGTAGTTCAGGTGTTAAGTCGAGTGATCGCGGTGGTCAAGGATTTTTTGATATCTTTGAGAATTTTCGGTTGAACCCGTACTATATTTTTTGGAATTTACGGAGCCACTAAGATATTTTATCGCCGAGAAGTATTAAAGATTCCATTGAACCATGTACAGTAATGTCGACGATTTTCAAAACACTTTGTATTGGTGTATATACAGTACTTCTTTACAAGAGTTCAAACTCGAAGCGGTTGTAAGAACTACAAGATAAATGTTCAGTAACTCAGTTACTAAAACAATTTTATGCTCATTACCTGTTTGACGAAACAAACATTTTAATGCTTTGCTGGGAACATCCTATATAGTATCTACCTTAAACACCAATCCCCTGCCCTTAAAACTTTACTTTATAGACGCTGCCGGTTTTGTAGTACCGTTGAACTGTAAGATCTACGTGCTGACTGAAAATTTCATAGCGGACTGCTTTGTTGGGGAATTGCTCTTAGAACTGCGTGATGCAAGAACGATAGCAGTACTGCCGAACACCATTTTAATCACGTCCTCCGCATCGAAAGTAAGCTTCTAATATAATTTTGTCCTGCTCTACTAAAATAACACATTTGCATTTGACTAATAAGAGGTTCATGGATTGAACTGGACATGTTGTTGACAACAATGGGACTAAATCGAGGTCACGTGTCCTTCAGTCTTTTTATATTGCAGTTTATATTCAGAATAAGCTAATATTAGTGTTTTTTATCGTCACTCCCTCTTACGAGACGTAGAGATCTTCTCTCTTATGTCTGTGTTGCGAGTTTAGAGCGCCACGGGCATAGAGGACCTACAGATTAACGTGGCACTGGCTTGCCATTGCCTTGCGTGGGAGAATGGCCGTTAAAAATTCGTTGTTCCGGTAGTGGGAATTGAACCTAGGACCTTCAGCGTAGAAGTCTAACGCGCTAACTTCTAGCCCACAGCCGCCTCGTCACCCTAGCTTTATTAATAACAGATCTTTCCACTTGCGTATTTTTTACTGGTAGACAACATATCCAAGGTTGAAATAACTCGAAAGAATTATCAAAAATCGTTATAAAAATTGCCAAAACTAGTCCAAGGCTACGCTAAAATTAAATTACTTTTACGACATGCGTGAAATTTTTTACCTTATTACAAACTACCATCCTTTAACAACATAATGCACACTACTCCAATGTCAAGATTAATCTGATTTTCAGATACAGAACAATGCCAAGACAATGTTACCAATATATTTTATCGTATATTATACATACTGGTTTTTCCATTGGCTGCAGACCTGCAGTTCGCTTTTCAGCGTTCGGGTAGACGGTTTCAAGCCCAGTGGCGGACAGAAAAACGACTTTATTGGTTTGTCAATGTAAAAAGTTACATTTAATGTGTAAATGTCAGGTCGCTTTAGGGTCTCCTTAAACTTCAATGTTTAACCTAACATATTATTGATGATCTGCCTTAATATGTATATTTTTTTAATATCGCATAGAATTCTGTAAAGAAAATGCATTTGCCTTCCTACGTATTTTGTTAGACTGCTTTGTAAAACCATTCACTTTCGTAATACAGCGGTAATAAAGCAATAATCCTTCAACATTACCATAAAAGCTCTACATTTCATTATTATGTAACGTAAATAGAATATAGTTCATTTATTTCAACCCCATTTAAAACTATGAGCGAGACATAAAAGGAAATCATTAAAATAGTATACTCATACATACGTAAAGTCAATATTTTTAGCAACAGGAAGAAAAATAAAGGTGGTGATTAATTAAGTTTTGCACTTTGATCCATCTAAAATTTTTACGTAAAATGGAAATTTGCTTAATCGCGAATGTGTCTTCCTACAATGCCGTAACACTTCTTTGCCTGCAATCAATCATCCACGTAGATTACGAAGCTGAACTATGAAACTTAGTTTATCTCGACTGATGATCGTCTATAAATTGTTTTAAATGGATAATAGTAGTAAAGAAAGTCAAGAGATGTAATCGTGCTATTTGGTAATAACCTGCTTCGTTAGTTGATATAAATCCCGAATTAAAGGTCGTGTTATGATGATGAATGGATGACATAATTGCGACAACGTTCCCGCACGATCTTTAATAGCAATTTGTTAAAGACAAACAAAGTGCAGTTAAATATATCAAGGATAGAATATTTAATATAACGGAAATTTTAAACAGGAAAAATACAGAACGCTTCAAAGATGGCATATAAATCTGCGGATGGCATTGTACTTCATATCAAATCAACCAATATTTGAAACTCCACATCAATTATTTTAATGAAATTCAGTGATAAATAGTATATTACAGAGATACGTAAAAACACAAATTAGAATTACATAATACTTGTAAAAGTATTATTAAAATTTAAACTGGAATGTTTAAATTAAAACATCATCTGGAGACAACCTCAAACATTAAATGTAAGTGACCCTTGTTAACATACCCATGGCGATTTTTTCACTATTGGTCAATTACAGTTACAATGTCGGAAAGTTCTGTTAATTGTAGCGTGGAATAGCATGTAATAATCAAGTTTCTTACATAAGCGTAAATTCGACTGAAATTCTTACAAAATTGCGAGCACAATACGGCGATCAATGTCTTTATAAAAATCGGGTTTTGAGGGATGGAAATCTTTTAGAGACGGAAGAACTCGTGTATAAAATGAGGCTCTTATACCACCGGATGCAACTACGGTTAATCGTTAAAACATTTAAACGTCTAGTTTCGTCAAAAATTACATTTTCCATAATGATGTGCTACCGCATGTTAATGTTTTGCGACAGATATTCTAATTTTACATTTGCATAAGACAACAATGGTTTCCTTGTAAAAATCGAAAACATCTATTTGGTACGTGTAATTTTACCAAAATATTGGCCAATATTGATTATTGTGCATCTTCCGTTAATAACAAATTGTTGTCCTGCTGAAAGTTGCATGATTTACTAGCGCGAATGACTTATAATAATGTTAATAGCGATGTAGGTTCATTCAACACACCAATAGACAGTATAGTAAGTATAGTATATATAGGACATGGTCATCTAGCAACACTATTTATGGGATATTCTCTTAGAAAAATAAGCGTTTTCAAAAAACGTTGTCTTTGATACATAAATTGGATGTTAAATTGCACCTGCACTAACGTAAATATAACCTCGTTAAAGGTTTTCAATTAGCGACTTCTAATGCGTGCGCTATATATAAACACGTCAATCTGCAATAATTTTATATGTGTATTGGAAGTTTAGGGGATTGTGTTCTTTTCTGTCATTTTGAAACAAATATAACATAAATCTAGTAAGCTTCTATTTTGGAACCAGACATTTTAGATGATTGTACAATTTAGACAATTACTCAATTATTTTATCAACCTCTTAAAATGCGGGAAATTCAAAAAGTGATGAATTTTGATTTATTTGTATCATTCACACTGAATAAAAATTACTTTAATTGTCAATTGTGCAAGGATTGTTCAAATTTAAAGAGAAATCTTTAAATTAAAACCCCATCTAAAGCCACATCCAAATATTAAATTAATTTTTAGGCGTTAACATATCTACTGCTATTATTTCGCTATAATATTATTTTGATAATTTAATATTTTACGTAGGTGTAACTACGACTGAAATTCTTACAAGCGGCGAGCACTATTAGGCGATCAATGTCTTTCTAAAAGTAGTGCGTTTGAGTGGTTAAAATCTCTTAAAGACGGGGATACTAGTGTAGAAGATGAGCCTTACGGCGAACTGCAACTTCGGTTAGTCATAAAAATTAAGAAAAACTGAATGCCCTCATTCAGCAAGATAGATAGGTAGCAGTTCTTCAAATTTCTCACAATTTACAAATTGGTGCCAATAGTGTTGAAGACATTATAAAAAAACAATCTAAAGTGTCGTAAAGTTAGATCCACGTGGATTCCGCGCTTCTTAACCGCAGAAAATAAGTCGAATCGTTTGCAAATCTCTTCTTCTTTACTGCAGCGATATGAGAGAGATGGGTATGAATCTTGAGACTTAACTGTTACAACTAATGAACCCCGGGGACATCATTTTACTTCTGAGTCAAAACGTGCAAGCATGCATTTTTGTCATATCAGCACACCACATTTCCAAAGTAAAGAAAGCTAAAACTGTGTTTCCAGCTAGTAAGTGATGGCAGCATTTTTTTGAGATTGTCAACAGGTGCTCTTTGTTGATTACGTTACAAAACGTCATACAATTAATATAGACTATTATGCGATGCGTGATAAAGTTAAGCAGGTGATCAGGAACAAGCGGAAGAGAAGACAAAGTTCTGTTTGCTTACCTTATATCTGTGCAAGAACAATGGATACTATACAGAAACGTCAGTGATACTTTCTTGTGCATGCATTATACATTCCTGATCTTGACCCCTCTGGTTTTGGAAAAGTTTTCGATCAAATAACGACATTATCGTAGCTTTTCAAGGTTGGATACGCATGCAACCTAAAGATTTCTTCCAGGAAGGTATCAGGAAGCTTCCAGATGAGTGGCGCAAGTGCATCGCTAGGTATAGGGACTATATCCAAAAATATTATACATCATTGTAATATTGCCTTTTTTATGAATCAATGACCACTGCTTAACAACTCTTTTCTTCGCCGATGATCAAGTGCTTATTGCAAATAGTGACGAGGGCATAGACTACGTGTTCAGAAAGTTTAAAGAAGAATTTGAGAAGGGGGCATGAATATCAACCTAGGAAAAGCGGAATATCTCAGGAAGACTCGAACCTAACAATACAAGAAATAAGAAAATGCGAACAATGTAAATACTTGTGAAGTATGTATAATATCAAGCGAAGGGGCATCAAATAAAGACATAGAATATGAAACGCAATAGGGTTAGAAATGTGTACGGATCTTTAACTCATTGCTGTGGTTAAATCTGATCAAACTAAATACAGCAATGACTATTTACAGAGCAATTGTAGAACCAATATTGACAAACGGATCGGAATGTTGGCAGTTATCAGTGAGGAGTAGAAAGAAAATAGGAACTGTAGAAATGGATTTTCTAAGAATATCTCGGATAGAGCCTACAGCAAATATAGAAATCAGAAGACGAACCAAAAGAATATGCACGACTACAGAGAAGATAGAAACATGACAAGTTATACGGTATGAGCATATAATGAGGATGGAAGAGGAGCGATGGCCAAAACGTGCGTTTTTAATTATACCCCAACAAATAGAAATAGAGGAAGACTCACACTGACATGGATAAATGGAGTGGGGGCAACAATGAGGGACAGAGGTATTGAGGAAGAAGAATGGAGGGATAGGACGAGATGCCGCGGGATGCGGCAGAAGCTGTAAGACCCCCGCTCATACGCATACATAAATGAATTACTGTTTATATTTGAACACCCCTCGTATTTAAATGTTGTAGTTCTTGATTAACCCGCCTTTGAAAACAACCTACATGGATACATGTGAGAATTTATGGAAGTTTTGTCTTAGTGAAAATTGAAATAGTAAATAAAACTTGCTGAAGTTTTAACTAGTATCTGCTACTTAAAATAAGAAATATTCCTGTCACTTTTTTATAACCTAATTTCGCTCGGTATGATAATAGTATTCTTCTTTGTTAAAATAATAAAATTTAGTGAAATTAGCGAGAACGTTAAATTATGGAATAACGATAATAGGACCGAGTGTTGGTAATCCTCTGTGAGTCCTACAGCCATGGAAGTAGGCACATACAATTTCTTTAGAATTATCTATTATCATCGCTATATATATTTTTATTATTAGCTAACAACATCCCATTGTTGGGCAAGGGTCTTCCCCATGTGTATAACAATATAATAAATTTGACCGTAGTTGCCATATAATAAATGTTTGCTTCTATATATTTTCAAATGTATGTACATATACATCAAGTCAATAAATTTCCACAACTTAAAAATTTTTATGATAATTAACAACTGCTATAAACTGGTAGATTATTATTACTATCTTGCAATCTTTTAAAATAAGTGTAATTTATCATCATTTGCAATAAATAAACTCCCACAGAACGTTTGCTAATTAATAGCAAGGTTATTTACAATGCTTTTATCCTAAACTGTACCGAGTTTTACTAATAACTTGACGTTTTTCGACGTTTTTCGACGTCTTTTTAACGTCCTTTTACTAGCGAACCGTTATACAGCGCAGTGATAACGTTCCGCACAAAATTCATAATATTATTATTTATTCTTTTTGGGAAAACCTCAAAACACGTCAATGTTATTTTTTAGGAAGACACTTGCTAACCTAATTTATTTTTTCTATTGGCTTTTGTCTCTGCGCTTTCACGTCATCATTAATTTATTTAAATGGCAACCCCACTTTCCCCCCTATTTTGATACATCCTCTCATCAGTAAAAGGTGATATAAACAAAATTGCAATCCCCATAACGATTACAAATTTTTTTAATGAAAATGTGAAGATTATGAAAAACATATCTAACAGAAATGTTCAAATTGTCCACCATTATCCAGCTAGCATTGATCTGCACATAGGTAAACACTTTGTACCGCACGCTAAATAATTTCCGGATTTATACTTTTTATTTCTAAACGAATCCGAAGCTTTAAATCGTGTAAATTTTTTTGGCCTACTAATATAAAGTCGCAATTTCACATTACCCCAAAGACAGAAAACCAGCGGTGTTAAGTCAGATGAGCGTACAGGCTACTCAAACGATCTTCACCACTCTAACTATTTATCAAGGAAAGTATCGTTGAGAAACTTCCGGACTTGTACATAAAAATGCGGAGGAGCTCCATCTTGTAGAAACTAAATTTTTGGGTGGGACACATCCGGATCTTCACTGTTTGAAACAGCTGAAACTAACTCAAAACGCAGAAAATATAAATCTAAACAAACGTGGTGCGTTATTTTCATTAAAAGTAAATTCTTAATATATTGAACTTTATGTGCATATTTCTCAAAAAAATTGTTATGTGAGTTACCAAATTTTTTAAATTTCATGATATTTTTAATTGGTAATTGAAGGAGGTCTATCAAAATAATGGGAGAAATTGGGTTGCCATTTAAAAATTGTGACGCCACAGCGCAAAAACAAAAATAGAACAAATAGGTTAGGAAGTTCTTTTTAAAAAATAAAATTAATGTGTTTCAGGGTTTACCCAAAAAACATAAAATGACAAAATTATGAATCTTGTGCGGAATTTTATCACCACGCTGTATATTGTTGTAATTTCAGTATGAAACAAGCAAATTGTACACATATATTTTACCGAAAGTATTTCATAAGGAAATATTGTTCCGTTAAACGTAGGCGGATAACCTTTTCCAAATAAGTGCAGGTCTTATTGTGTAAGAAAATCAGATTTGTACACCGACAAGCAATGCGTCTGTTCCAGTATGGCATCCTTGAAGCTTGTATAATGTATATTGAGGTACACCTGTTATAATTGCATGTGAGTTGAATAACATGTGCATAAACAGTCTAAATAAATAAAAGCCCAATATAGTAGCTACGGTTGCAACATTAAGCAATAGAACGCGTGACATTTTGATAAACGTTTATATGAATACCGTCGAAGAAGGCAATCTCTACAGACACAATTTAAATGTTTTGAAACTGTTAGTTCTCATTCTTAAGCTGTGAAATCTATAGAATTTAATGGAAGAAAATAAAACTTCCATTAAGTATAATTAAATTTCAGAAACTTCTCTAGTGTTTATGGATTTCGAATTAACACACCTGTTTAACAAATTCGATAAGCAGGTTCAGAAGGTTCTGTTTCATTAATTTTTATTAATAATATAGAAGCTGAACTTTCAGTTACTGAAGGTAACCCAGATCTAGGAATGCAACTATTAGAGACAAATATTGGCATTTAAGAATGTATTTATAAATAAATATGGACCTATTAAATCTGTGCCGAACTAATTCTGGCAAAATTGTACGACAGGTTTCTACGTAATGTCAACCGATAATAACATTTTAATTAATCACCTACCGACAATGAATATTTTTCTTATTGGTATTGTAAAGCTTAAAGCTTTCTTAGAAATGAATTGTTTTGATTGAAAATCATTTCCTATCATTTGATTTGTCGTTATAGGTAAATATGCAATATGTTAAACTTTACAATAACTAAAACCAAAATCTATAATTTTTTTATGTAGCCACTAATTACATCTTTAACTTTAGTAATTGGATTTTGCTCCATCATCTATCGTTTTTACTAACGATAACGTCCAGTCTCAAATCCCAATTGCTAATTTGACAGCGTAATCAGCAACATTCCTTCTGCGAAGAAAAACCTAAATGTTAGCAATGCATTGCAAATTACAACAATTTAATTGCAGATGATCATGTTACTGAAGCCTTACAATCATGAAAACCTAAATCTATAATTACTTATTGTAGCCACTAATTATATCTTTAACTTTTTGTAATTGGGTCTTCCTCCATCATCTATCGTTTTTACTAACGATAATCTGCAGTCTCAAATCCCAATCGCTAGGTTGAAAGGGTAATCAGCAACACTCCTTTTGTGAAAAAACTTGAATTTTAGGAATGTATTGCAAACTATAACAATCTAAGTCCAGATGATCATATTAGTGAAACCTTATAATCATGAAAACCTAAATCTATAATTACTTGTTGTAGCCACTAATTATATCTTTAACTTTTTGTAATTGGATCTTGCTCCATTATCCATCGTTTTTACTAACGATAATGTCCAGTCTCAAATCCCAATCGCTAAGTTGAAAGGGTAATTAGCAACATTCCTTTTGCGAAAAAAGCCTGAATTTTAGGAATGCATTGCAAATTATAACAATCTAATTGCAGATGAGCATGTTAGTGAAACCTTACAATCATGAAAACCTAAATCTATAATTACTTGTTATAGCCACAAATTATATCTTTAACATTTTGTAATTGGGCCTTGCTCCATCATTTATGGTTTTTATTAACGATAATGTCTCGTCTCAGATTCCAATCACTAAGTTGAAAGCGTAATCAGCCTTTTGCAAAAAAAGCCTGAATTTTTGCAATCTAATTACAGTCGATCATGTTAGTGATTACCATCATTACAACCAAAATCTATAATTATTTGTTGGAACCACTAATTTTTTATTTCATTTCAGCAATCGGATCTATCTTTTTTAGTAAGGGTAATGCCCAGTCTCAAATCCTTTTTGTGGAGTAGACAGTGTAATCAGCAGTACTCCTTATGCGAAGAGGGCCTGAATTTTAGGAATGCACTGCAGTTAAGGAAATCTATTTGTAGATGATCATGTTAGTGAAGCCTTACAATCATTAAAACCTAAATCGATAATTATTTGTTGCAACTACTTATTATTTATTTAATTTCAGCAATCAGGCCTTGCTGCATCTTCTATCTTTTCTACTAAGTGTAATGCCCAATCTCAAATCATAATTGTTGAGTAGACAGTGTAATCAGCAGCAATCCGTTTGCGAAGAGAGCCTGAATTATAGGAATAAATTGTAAATTAAAACCATCTGATTACAGATGATCATGTTAGTGAAACCTTAAAATCATTAACACTAAAATCTATAATTGTTTGTTAGAACCACTTATTATTCATTTAATTTCAGCAACCAGGTGTTGCTGCATTTTCTATCTTTTCTACTAAGTGTAATGCCCAATCTCAAATTCTATTTGTGGAGTAGACAGGGTAATTAGCAGCACTCTGTTCACGCAAAGAAAACTGCATTTTAGGATTACCATTGCATATGATAATAAGCTAATTTCAGATGATCATGTTAGTGAAACCTTACAATCATTAAAACTAAAATCTATCATTATTTATTGTAGCCACTAATTATTAGTTTAATTTCAGCAACTGGGTCTTGCTGCATCATCTATCTGTTTTACTAATGGTAAAGCCCAATCTCAAATCGCTATTGTTGAGTTAACCCTTTCATTCCTTTGCTCTAAGGCATTTGGCGTTTTTTCCTAATGATTTTTAAGTAAACTAATCTTCTAAGTGTTTCTTGGAAAATAACGAAAGGTTTTTGCCATTAATTAATTACCTATACATTTTTAAAGGAAAGAAGGATATATTATCTACGTTAATAGGAAGAACGATTAATGTTGCAACTGTGTAAAATCGAACTTTCAAAATTTTAAATATTACCGTCAGAGAAAGTGTGGGCAGAATTTTATAGAATCAGTTTTCTATTAAACTTCCAGATTGGTCGAAAAATAAACTACAAAAATTAAAGCTAAATTGAAATTCTTAAATCAAACTGAAATGTCGAAAACAACCATATTTTAACTTCGACGCTTTAGATATAAAATTAGCTCGAAACTTAACGGTCGGCGGTAATAAAATTTCACTATTCGTCTACAAATTGCTGGCTGTCACTTTCCGCCAATTTAAAGTTTTAAAATTCCTTTTAAGAATCAATTTGTTTAGGAAGTATTTGTAACCAAATATCGATCTCTTGATTCGCTCGGTTGGATACATCCTTCAACACCTGCTGAGCTTTATTTCACCTTGTTAGGAACACCAGTTGTAAATGATTTAGTGATATGTTTACCGATAAAAAAAGTAAACAGACACATCCATTCACAAAAGTCAAAGAAACATTTAGTATGTGCAAATATTCCCAGCTTATTTTTATAATCAAATTAATGTACGTATCAGATTTAACTGATTACTTTGGTATCTCATTCAAGTGCGAATTCTTAGAATTAGAAGGTACAGATATAATTTCAGTAATTTGAATTATGTCTTCTAATATCTCGTTGAATATTTTGCACTGAGATAATGAATTACAAACCATGAAAGTGCTTAGGAAAAAATACAATAATCAAACAGCACAGATTTATTTCAATTGAGAAACTAATTAACGCAGCTTGAACTAAGATTTGCCATTGTTAATGCCATGGCAAAACAAAAACAGACATGAGAAGAGAAATACATCTAAATGCTGAAATTAAATCAATAATATTATTATTAGTGGTTACAACAAATAATTAAGGTTTTGGTTTTAATGATTGTAACGTTTCACTAAGATGATCAACAATTACATGATTACAATTTGCAATGCGTACCTAAAATTTTGATTGTTTTCGCGAAAGGAGTTTTGCTGATTACCCTATCAACTCAGCAATTGGGATTTGAGATTGGGTTTTACCGTTAGTAAAAAAGGTAGATGATGGAGCAAGACCCGATTGATGAAATAATCAATAATTAGTGGCCACAGCAAATAATTATAGATTTTGATTTTAATGATTGTAAAGTTTCACTAAGATGATAATCTGCAATTACATGTTTATAATTGGCAATGCATATCTAAAATTCTGACTGTTTTTGTGAAAGGGGTTTTGCTGATTACTCTATCAACTCAACAATTGGGATTTGAGATTCGGCATTACCGTTAATAAAAAAGATAGATGATGCAGCAAGACCGATTGCTGAAATAATCAATAATTAGTGGCCACAACAAGTAATTACAGATTTTTGTTTTAATGGTTGTAACGTTTTACTAATCTGCAATTACATGGTTATAATTTGCAATGCATTCCTAAAAGCTAACTGTTTTCGCGAAAAAAATGCTGTTGATTACCCTGTCAACTAAACAATTGGGATTTGATATTCGCCATTACCGTTAGTAAAAAAGGTAGATGATGGAGCAAGACCCGATTGCTGAAATTAAATCAATAATTAGTGGTTTCAACAAATAATAATAGATTTTGGTTTTAATGATTGTAACGTTTCTCTAAGATGATCAGCAATTACATGGTTATAATTTGCAATGCATTCCTAAAATTTTGATTGTTTTTCACGAAAGGAGTTTTGCTGATTACCCTATCAACTCAACAATTGGGATTTGAGATTGGGCATTACCGTTGGTAAAAAAGATAGATGATGCAGCAAGACCCGATTGCTGAAATAATCAATAATTAGTGACCACAACAAATAATTATAGATTTTGGTTTTAATGATTGTAATGTTTCACTAAGATAATCATCTACAACTACTTGGTTATAATTTGCAATGCATTCCTAAAATTCTGACTGTTTTTGCGAAAGGAGGTTTGCTGATTACCCTATCAATTTAACAACTGGGATTTGAGATTGAGCATTACCGTTAGTAAAAAAGATAGATGATGCAGCAAGACCCGATTGCTGAAATAATCAATAATTAGTGGCCACAGCAAATAATTATAGATTTTGGCTTTAATGATTGTGACGTTTCACTAAGATGATCATCTGCAATGACATGGTTATAACTTGCAATGCATTCCTAAAATTTTGACTGTTTTTGCGAAAGGAGTTTTGCTGATTATCTTATCAACTCAACAATTGGGATTTGAGATTGGGCATTACCGTTAGTAAAAAAATAGATGAAGCAGCAAGACCCGATTGCTGAAATAATCAATAATTAGTGGCCACAATAAATAATTATAGTTTTTGGTTTTAATGATTGTAACGTTTCACTAAGATGATCATCTGCAATTACATTGTTATAATTTGCAATGCACATCTAAAATTCTGACTGTTTTCGCGAAAGGTGTTTGCTGATTACCCTATCAACTCAACAATTGGGATTTGAGATTGGGCATTACCGTTTGTAAAAAAAATTGATGAAGCAGCAAGACCCGATTGCTGACATAATCAATAATTAGTGGCCACAGCAAATAATTATAGATTTTGGTTTTAATGATTGTGACGTTTCACTAACATGATCGATCATCTGAAATTAAATTGTTATAATTTGCAATGCATTTCTAAAATTCAGGCTTTTTTGCGAGAGGAGTGTTGCTGATTACCCTGTCAACTCAACAATTTGTGATTTGGGATTTGTGAGTCGGCGTTACCGTTAGTAAAAAAGGTATATGATGGAGCAAGACCCAATTACTAAAATAAATACCTATGTAATTAGTGGCTACAACAAATATTTTCGATTTTCGTTTTAATGGTTTTGAGGTTTCACTAATATGATCATCTGCAATTAGATTGTTATAATTTGCAATGCATTCCTGAAATTCGGGCTTTTTTCGCCAAAGGAGTGCTGCTGATTACCTTGTCAACTGCTAATTTAAATTCAAATCAGTGCACGATTGACATTCTTTCAAATTAGAAAGAAGAGCAAGGTCTAGACTTTTAAAGAGCTTTTTTGCTGTTTAAGAATTTAATATCATAAATTCGGGAAACCTGATATGTCTAATTAGATTGAACATTAAATGTTAAAAATGGTAATAGGTAAAACTTTTATTCTCGCTTTCTCATTTTTAATTTTCTAAATTTTACAGCCTAGGATTGACATCCTGTAATAAAATTTATTATTGTTTTTGTATGGCATACGAAACAATAAATGGATTGGGCATTTTAATTGCAATATATGTTGTATCAGAAAAGTAAATCCATATGTATATCACAAATTGGTTTTGTAAATTCTAATATACTTATAATTACCATAGCAATCATGTAAAATTTGGTTAATTAACATTGTTTTGGTACAAAATACTACACAAAGTTCTAATAAAACAGTTTGTTTTCAAAGCACTAAATTTAATTTTTACATGCAACACATTGATTTACATAGCTGTAGTTTCCGGGTTAGAAAACTATATTGATGTACTTTTACTAGCCTTTATCTTAGTAATCTATCGCGGCAAAGCACCTGTACCTACTATAAAGAGGAAAGTATTAATTATACGGAGCACCTTTCATAATAACGTTACCGATTTTAAGCCTCAAGGTTGAACCGGTATAATTTATTGAACTTAATTTTCATTATATCATTTTGTTACTTCAATCTTTAAATCTCTAATTCTTACACACGGTGTGATGCAACTAAGTCACCAAAGCCTAGCGTTTGTGACGAACAACTAGATAAACAAAGTAAACAATTATTGAGTCAGACGAGGAACAACGAATTATTTTTAAGTCGCATTGTAAATGTGTATTTAAATATGAACCCAGCGGTGGTTTAATGTGGTTTATAAGCTCAACAAATGGTTTTTCCTCGAAATGAATATAGTTTAATCATGTCTTTGTTGTTCTTAGAAAATCTACTAGAATATATGTTCCTACTGGCAACTGAAAGATATTGTTTTGCATCTTAATAGGAACTGCATGGTTTTACATAATTAAAAGTTCTATTAAATCAATACATTTAAATTAGTATTCCACCATTGTTAATCCGCCTTGAAGGAACGAATTTCAAAAACAGCAGATTACAAGAGGAAGGTGTTGTGGAAAAGACATGCAGATGCCAAATCAACCGCCAGCATTTACTATTAAAATGATTATTATGCTAGAATACACGATGCTTTAACGAACCATGCTAGGACCAACGAAGCTAAAACGAACGATGTTAAAAGAAACGATGCTAGAACGAACGATGCTAGAACAAAAATGCTAGAACGAACGATGCTATAACGAACGAAAGTAGAACAAACATTACTATAATGAATAATGCTTTAATGAATGATGTTAGAATGAACGATGCTAGGAACAAATGATGCTAGAACGATCGATGCTATAACGAATAAACCTAGTACGATCATTGATACACCGTATAAAGCTAAAACGAACATTGCTATAACGATCGATGCTATAATTAACGATGTTAGAACAAACATTTCTATTAAAAAGGAATACTATAACAAACGACTGCCACAACGAACGAACACATTTTCTCATTAAAGTATGCTCATGGCGTGTAGAAGGTTTCCTGCTTTGATTAGAACGTTAGTCGTCCTGTCTCTTACCGTTTCATAAAATTAAGTTGTAAGTTCAGTTCAGCTCTTATTTATGCTTTCAGCAGTAGAAAAATTTACAAATATCTACACGTACAGAAACGTGAAATAAATTACTTTAATTTTGAATTATTTTTTCTTGTTTATATGGTTGTGTTAGGTGGTAATTTGGCTGTAGGCTGTGGGCTGGAACGGATATCTCTTAAATACGTGTATTCCAATGTAGGCTAGAACGAACAGATGCTATAACAAACGATGCTAGAACAGACGATGTTATAACGAACGATGCTAGAACGAACGATGTTACAACGAACGATGCTACAGCGAATGCAAGTTACAACGAATAAAAAGTTTTATCAGCATAATCAGGTTGCTACATAGAGCACGAAGGAATACTCTTTGTAGAAGCAGGACGCGCATGCGCATGAATTGTAGGGGATTTCCCGCTTTGATTAGCTTTCTGTTCGTTTGTAAAATTAAGTAAAATATAAGTTCAGATTAGTTGATTCTTATTTTCGCTCTAAGCAACAAGAATATTTTTAAAAATTTCCATGTTCCTTTGGCTATGGTTACTTCGCTGTATAATATCTTGGTATGTAAACTACTATTACTAGTAATGAAAATAATACGATTCTACTTCAGCATGCGGTCTAACATAACTTTTACACTATAGAATTTATCATAAAAAGAATAGCGCTTTATTTTTAGTTTTACTACATACGACATACGTAATTATATAATCTTAGTTAGGTTAGGTTAGCTAACGTGGGACCTCGGTGGGGCAGTGCGAATACGTGTTGACATTCGAGAGGTCACATTGAAATGCGGTCTGATGGGATGCGTGGTCGAACCCCAGTTGACGCGACGGTATTTCATGTTGCATGAATGGTTAGTATGTAAGGAATGCCCGCACCCTCCCTGAAATAATGCGAAAGCAGTTTCGCGGGGGGGGGGGTGTAGTATGAATAAATGGAAAAAAAGTTAACTAACGTGTTAAAGAAATATACATGAATTGTGTCCATTTAAATTTAACGTTTTCTTAGAAGAAATAAATCTTGTAGTTCACGGTAATGTGTTCGCGGTTTATCCCGGTAAACCGCATGCTGTAGTGTAAACATCCAGGTAGGCCGCAGATTAGCGGTAGGCTGCACGCTGAAGTAGTACCGGAAATTCGTTGAGATACAGCCACTGCAAATGTTTGAATACGAGCTTATGGTAGAATGTTTACTTCAATTAATGAACTGATTTTGTATCCACGGAAACATTATTTTTTGTTGTAATTACCAAGTTCCAGACAAATCTAAACAATTTTGCTAACATTTTTGTAGTGGTCTGAATCTAAACATATATAACTACTTACAATTTGAAAACCTTAGAAAAATACCTAAAAAAATGTACTTAATGTACCTGCTTAATGTACCAAGTTGTTACCAATTTTGATTGAACTGATAGTATTGCTGTATGACAATTCATGTCTGAATTTAAATCAGCGGGCAATATTCAATTTTTTTGGGATACTTATCTAAAATAGTGAAAGGAAACAAACCGTTTGCAGTATTCAACACTATATGAAACTAACAATATAATATCATTTTTTTTTTAATTAATGGAAAAGTGGAATATAACATTATATATACACATGGTTGTTTCATGCATGTATCTTACACACCTGATGTCCAACTATCACATATATAGCAAAATACTACTTTCTAATAACCATATAGAATCATAAGCTGCATTTTTAATGGTTATATCTGATAATAATTATCCCAAGATAATAATTATGCTGACTTGCCTTTGACAGCTTCTGTTATTGGAACTGCAGCACATCAACTGAATTTCGCCTCCAGATGTTGAGCTTAAGCACGTATAATCTTTCAAATCAATCTGTACTAATAAAATACTGATTTTTTCTTTTTCATTCTTATTCTTTTATCGCCTATGGCTGATTGAAAACTGATCTAATCTTAAATTGCTCAGAAGTAGGTAGTAAAAGGTAGGCTTTTATAGTTACATTAAAGGAAAATAAAATTTTAATGGATTCACTGCTACTCCTTTAGTGATCAAATTAGAGGTATAACTGTCAAATAGATATAAAATCTAATCGTTCATCTTTTCCTCTAATTCTGTAGCTTTCTAAAGCCTGTGTGCCTTGGTAATTTTATCTCTTTTGATACACATATACTACGCATACCTTTTGTTGATATAACATGATTTTATGCTCACGATTTTATGGGCCTTTTTATTAGATAGTGACATTTTATGCTCAATTTTAGATCGTACTTAATTAATAGTAAGATTGATTCGGCGTTTATGGGTATTACGTGAGAGTTAATCATTTTACATTATAATTTTGAAAGTTGACACTAAAATTTTTATATAATCTTTCAATAGAAAAATGGAGCAGTATCGACATTTAACTGTTTAATGTTGTGCAATTACCTTATAAATATTTCATTTCGTAGATTAACATGAACGAATGCTACAGGGGGGACTATACCTGTATAACAAATATTATGTAATCAATACACAACACAGAAACAATAATTATGCGTCAAGCGACATTAATATATCAAATAATATACATAATAATACTTTTATTAATTATTAATATTTCTTAGTTATAAAATCCACTTTGGAAAATGGAGTGTAATTTCAAAAAATGCCTTCTTCTCCGCTCAGCGGACGTTGGCCATCATCATAGCGATCGACACTTTGTTCGCAGCCCCTCGGAAGTGTTCATTTGACGTTTTGCCTTACCACTGGCGTAGGTTCTTCAGCCAGGATATTCTTCGTTTACCCTATCCTCTTTTACTGTTACATTTTCCCTTGAATGATTAGTTGGATTATGGCATATTTTTCATTACGCATGATTTTCCCTTGATATGTGAGTTTCCTTATTTTAATGGTCTTCATCAGTGTTCTGTCCACCTCCATTCTTTTGAAGACTTCGTTAGGGTCACATGCTCTACCCAGCAGATTTTCAGAATTCGTCGGAACACCCACATTTCAAAACCTTGAATTCTCTTGGTGATAGCTTCCGTGATTGTCGAGGCCTCCACACCGTACAGCAAAACTGAGTACATGCAGCACCTAACCATTCTCATATGTACATAGTGGCAGACTCAGAGTATTACAAGAAAACACAGCGCGCATTTTTTAGAATATTGTTGTTGCTTTTTCTATTCTTTGCTTTATTTCCTTGCTATGGTCCCATTGATCATTTACTAATCATTCCACGTAGGTAAGGTTTTCCACTCTTTCCAAAGCAACATTTTTCACATAAAGTCTTGTACCAGGTGAGCGTTGTTTTTCCTGGAAATTACCATATATTTGGTTTTATTCGTGTTCAGGCTTATACCTATTCATCTCCCACTTCTGTGACTCGATACAGAAGTTGTTATAGTCCTCCAGGGAATCGGTTAGAAGAACGGTATCATCGGAATACATCAAAGTTTTAATCAAGACTCCGTTAATATTTATTCAATTTGGAATATCGTCCAATGATTTATTAAAAATTTCTTCAGAATATACGTTGAATAGAAGTGGAGACAAAACACAGCCCTGTATCACTCCCCTGTTCTCTGTTCTTCTTAAGATGTTAATTCATTTGTCATGTTTCACCATCTCAAATGCTCTTTTAAGTCTATAAAACATACGTGCACATCAGCATTGACGTCTTTACATCTTTGTATGAGTATCTGGAGGGCAAATAAAGCTTCGTGTGTTCCCATTCCGTTCCTAAACCCAAACTGACTGTTTCCAATATGAGATTCAAGCTTTCTATATATTCTTTCGTGCATTATTTTTAGGTACAGTTTCAAGACGTGACTCATGAGGCTGATTGTACGATAGTCCTCACATTTCTTTGAATTTCATATTTCGGGCAGTGTGACGAATACTGATTTAAGCCAGCCGGAAAGTATTGCACCGGATTCATAAATTTTTTTGAATAACACTAATAGATTTTTCAGACAAGCCTCCCTGAATAGTTTTAACGTTTCAGCTGGGATTTCATCTGGCCCACATGCTTTTCTTTCCTTTAATTTATTTATAGCCTTTTCAACTTCTTCTTATATTATAGGTGGCGCAGGAGATTTCACCATTGATTCGTCTGTTGAGGTTCGATTGTCAGCGAAAAGTTGATTTATGTATGCTTCCATGTATGTAATTTTTCTTCTATATTCTGTATAATCCTTCCGTTGGTATCATATAAGTTGTTAATATTGCTTGTACGCCCAATTCCTAGACTCATTTTTATTTTCTTATGCAAAAAATGCCCTTGAGGATTATTTTTAAATCTGTAGATCAAATACTACAAGGTGGGTTAGATAAGGTGTCTTCTTCTTCTTCCCAGCTTCTCAGGGTCCACTGCTGGACATAAGCCTCCTCCATTTATGGAGGGATGTTGGCATTTACAAGGCCGCGCTTGACATTGCGTGTTGGCCAGGGGATGATGTAGGTATGGATTTGATGTGGGTTTTTTGTAGGATTTAGGGATTTTGGACGTGTAGAATCCCTCGGTGATTTGGAGGTGAGGAAGAAAGCACGGCTCGCGTGGGCAGAGAAATAAGGTGTAAAATTGATTGAACCAACCCAACATACATGTATCACAGCAACTGAAATTATTGAATTTTTTATAGTATAGAAATGAATCTCATAGTTACTTTCTGCCAAGTTAATATTTAACTGTAGCAATTAACAGTTTCACTAATGTTACTTATACCGTACTATAGACAAAACTAAACAACTGAAGAACAACAAAAAATAAATAGTAACGTTTTATTTAATTCAGTTGACGTTCAAAATTGCCTTCATCTATTTCCACACATTTTATAATTAGTTTTTAAAACGGGCTTCGGAGTCACACAATCGTTGCAGGCTTAATTGATGTATTTGCTTCTCCTTCTTCTTCTTTATGCAGCCTCTGTTGGCTATCCTTCTACATAGGCCTTTCTAGCAGCTTCCAATCTTGCGTATTCTGAGCTATCCATTTTGAGGCTGTTGTTTTTTGATCCTCTTCTTCCTTTTTCTCTCTCATAGTTATCATTGCATAATCCCGCACATTCTGACTACATGCCTAATCCATCTTCATTTATGTTTTACTATTTTCGTAACGACATCTTCTACTCATGTAGTTTTTCCAATCTATGTATCTTTGGGTCCCTTAGAGATGCTCCCAGCATTGTCTTTTTCATTCCTCTCTGATTTGTCAGGTTTCTGTTATATGTGCCATATGTAATCACCGGCACAAACACGTACGTTAAACACTTTAAACACACAGCTCAGCTTTCCAATTTAATTCATATTTTAAGTTCTGCTGTTTGATTCAATTTCCTTTTGGATAATTGTTGTTCTAGATATACATATTTTTCTACTTTCTGCATAGACTTATTTTGTGTTTTCAGTTGTCCTGGATTTTCTTCGAGTATGCTCCACATATATTTCGTCTTAGAAACGCCACGATTGTTCTACCTTGTAAATCATGCTCATTTATTATCGGAGCACCATGTGCGATTTTCTAAATTATACCCTAAAAATTAAAGTTTGGTGTAGTGATAACGCAACTTCTTAGTGGCCATTGATGCGCAGCTCCTCTTCCGATCCAATTAATTTCTAACAACCCAACTGTGGTGAACACGATAGTCATCAGGCTGTTACCAAAGTTTTTGACGTGCATTGAGTTCTTCTTCTTCTCACACCATCTCCCTTCGAAGGTTAGCTATCCAAATAACCATCATTGTTTTAGACACTGCTGCACCGAAGATTTCAAATGATGTGCAGCTGAACCATCGGCGTATCTTTCAGCAACTTATTCTGCGGCCTTCCGACTAATCGTTTCCCCTGGATTTTGCCTTCAATAATAAGTTGGAGAAGTTAGTACCGACTCCCTCTCATGATGTGACCTAGGTATTGAGTTTTCCTTTCCATAATTGTGAGCAGTAGTTCTCTTTTTGCTTCTTCATGCGAGTGTACTTCGACGTTATCACTCTTTGCATCCATGACGTCTTGAGCATGCGTCTGTAGAGATACATTTCGAAGGCTTCAATTTTTTTTTCCATGGAGGGGTTAAGGATCCAGCCATAGGGGAGTACTGGTAACACATAGCATCTTAGCATACGAATTCTCAATTCTAGGCTTTCCGGTCTAACCAAGAAGTTTCTCATTGTGGCGAATATTTTTCTTGCCTGTTCGATTCTCGATTTTAATAATTTTGTCTTGTCACAGTGTTAATTCACTATGGTCCCCAGATACTTAAAATTGGTCATTTGTTCTATAATGTTGTTACTGATTGATATGGCTATGTTTGTCGGTGTTTTTGACAATACTATTATTTATTGAGTTCTACATCTTCCAATTCTAAAGTATTTTGTAGGAAATCCAAGTCGCGTTGTAGAGATAATTTTTCATGGAAGAAGTGTGCTCTAATAACACGCCAAATATTTCCATTTCCATTACCATGTTTGTAGAAGTTTTAGAATTAACAAATATACTTCTCTTTCTGAAAGATCTTTCAAGGCGTCGAAATATTTTAAGGCGGTGGTCTTCTAGTTGGACAGCGTCTGATGAGTAGGTATATAAATTGCTAGTTACATTCACCAAAAATAAGTAATAAATCTGTTTTCTTATTATTTGAAATCATGTTACTTGAAATATAAATAAACTCTACTTGTATTATCATAAGTAGGCAACATTGATTAATTTGATTATTTGATAGAAAATGTGTCAAGTTGTATGAACTACTAGCAAAACTGTTTTCTTATATATTGTCTAAGAATATAGATCATATTATTGATTGCGATAAAACAAAAAGAATATAATTCTTAACAATAACAAGTAAACATTTTAAGTATAACTATTTAGAAATATACAACGTACTGTTTGAATGCCATAGTAAGGATGGACTAATTTATAAGTTGGCGGTTCTATTAGAAAACGTCTTTGGTTAGAATGCTGACTGGGTTAAGAAGTTTATCAATTAATTTAAGAAAAGTTTTCATGGTATAATAGCAAACTAACTATCTTTATAATGATTCATTGGTATACTTTACAATCAACTACATAAATTGCATGTCCAAGCGAATTTAGCTCCTCTAAACATATTTTTAAACATAATCAAAAAAAAAGGATCAAATGTTTGTAAGGAAATTCTATAACGACTAATGCTACTAATTAATTCTATCAAACTAATGAGTTCAACTTAAAATTCAGTAGCATCCTGTAAGATGAATATTTTGCGAATCTAACATTTATGGGAACGCAGCTTCCATAACGGTTGTTTCATTAAAAAAAACTCCTCACAGAAGCAAGGTCGAATAACGTATTAACTACGGATAGCCTTTATCTAATTCAGAGATGCTTATTACAAAACATGGACGCAACCAAGAATAAACATAACTGGTTTGGAAGGCGAATATTATTATAATTTTCTCAATTAATATTTATTTTACTAGACCAAGGATGAACATAATACTTTTTCCTATGGTTAACCCATCTGATGGAACCGTTTCCTGTTACTGATCACACATTGTGGGAAAGTCTTTTGTTTGTGTGCTAATGAGTAGCATCTTCGTGATTTGAGAGAAATAGCAAGGACGTTGGCACAGGAAATTTAATTAATTTAATGTAGGTGGCACCTTGGACTCTTCCTTTTAGTTCTGACTGACTTTTAAATATTATATTGTTAAATAATAGATTTAAGGTGAACGTGATAACATTAGAGAAGCAAACATTAAGACATTATGAACTTGCTGAAATATTTCACCTAAACTTTCCTATAGTAAAAACATTTTGTCTTTGATTTTCATATTCATAGAAGCTTGTCCAAAGTATTCGATGACAACATACAGTACGTACTTACCTATCAGGACGGTTTATCAAGTATTGTCCGTAACGTAGAAGGCACTGACCGACAAATGAATAATTTCTTTCCTAGAAACGTCAGTTATTGAAATTAATATATGCCAAGTTGTAGTTGCCTGTCTTCTTGTTCATAAAAGTTATACATTTAATATTAGTGTTGTGCTGGAGATTTTGTTGCAATGGAAAAATCCTAGACGTTGTGATAACATATTTTTTGAAGAATGGTTTATCACCGCAGGAAATTTATAATAATATGTCCGGTGTGTGTATCACTCAAGAAATTATTGATTTGATCTATGACATGGTATAGAGTGATAGGACGTAGGAAGCGTTGAAAAATTTTTTCACAAGAAATATGGTCTAAAAAAATGTATAACTGTAGATGAAACCTGGGTTTTCCAGAGTCAAAACGGCAGAATATGGAATATGTGATCGTAGTTCCCCAACCACGTGAAAGTTCCGTGTGACTTCATCGGTAGGAAAACTAATGATAATATTGTTTGTGATTCTGAGGGAGCCTTCTTGTTGATTATTTACCATGTGGTCACACAATAACGGGAGACTCTTAGGCAAAACTCATACCGAAAGGCGTATAGAGCAAAAAAGGCGTGGAAAATTGAAACGCTGCGTTCTAGTCCACCAAGACAACGCTCCGGCTCACAAGAGCTATGTTTCTATGGCTACTATCCACAATGCTGGATTTGAAATTTTAGAACAACCCCCATAATCGCCAGATCTAGCTCTAGTGACTTCATCTATTCCTCAAATTAAAACAACATCTTCGAGGAACCCAACACACGATGAAGGGGTGATGGCGGTTGTGAGTGAGTGGTTTGCAGTGCAGGACAAAGATTTTTTTTCTAAAAGTATTCAAGATCTGCATCATCGTTATACTGAGCGTATTAACCTTTTAGGGGATTATGTTGAGAAATAAAGTTGTTTAAAATATCTAAGTCATTTGCTTCTATATCAGGGACAATAAATGATGAACCACTCGTACATATGTAAATGCACAACCACAATAGACATTTTTTGTGGGTCAAAACATATTTATATTTAATTTTTTCAAGAATGTGAGCAATTATATACTCCTAGAGCTTGTTGCAATCGATAAGGCGAGAGTTTGCGGTCGTTTGCAAAAGCAGTCTGACATCCTTACTGTTTGTACCGCCTTAAAATTTGCATTTTCGTACTTCCGAAAATATTAATCATTAAATATTAAACAAAAAAATTATTTTATGGACTTTAGCATGCACATTTGGGTAAATAAATCGCTAAGGTAGTTAAGCGACAATTACTTATCAGTAATTTCAGGAACTATAACGGTTATATGACGTAATGTTAATAGTTTCATTTTGATTAAAATTCTACTGGGAAGGAAAAACGCTTGCTGAACGCCACAGGTCAATTACCCGGCAGGTAAATTGCGGATAAAACACATTACATTGTCCACTTTATGACACTGCGTATTCTTTGCTTTCGCCTAATCAATTGGAACGTGCTCTACTATAGTAAAGTAAAACCGTAAAATGGCCATTAATAGTGACAATAGATTATAAATTGTTTTTTTTCCTTATACTAACATACAATAAATACTTAAGAACATCGCAGACCTTTAAAATATATTATAGAATATTAATAATGTATGCGAATATGAAAACTACATATTATTTCACATTTTAAAATAAGATGTTTATAAAAGTTCATTGTATAACCGGTCCAGCTAACAGTTTGGAACTAATAATTGTGTTCCGCCAACTCCAGAATAAACAATGAAGTCTTTAAACATTGTTAGGTCACGGTCATTCACGCAAATAGCAGGATTATTAATTTTTAATGAATTTTCTTATGTAAATATCAACAAACACGTTTTATATATAGGATTGTTATTTATTAAAGGCGTACTTTTCAAAACAAAATTTGTATGGTAATATTGCAAACCAAATAATAATTAATATCTACTTTATTAAAGAAATTTATGGTATGTAATTTCAATAATTTATATACAGGCTGATTCATGGGGAGTGCGAGCCTGCCATTTCAAAGATAGGCAACCTAAAATACATAAATTATAGTGCGTTTCAGAGTCGCCGTGCAGCAAGGTGAAGATACAAATACAAGGTTTTCACACTTATTGGTGAGGCACCTTTAAGACATAAAATTTAATCTCTTTCACACAAAGGTTTGAAGTATGGCAATGCTATTGTAACCCCTAAAAGAAGTGTGTTGTTAAATGCCAGGTTCAGTGGTTCTAAAACATTTATATTTTATTAAACCTGAGAGTACAATTTTTGCTAAGTGCAATTAATTGTTTATTATTTACATATTTATGAGAATAAAAAAGAAACAAAACAATTACCAGCTTGATATAATATGCAAGCACTATTATATAACTGAGAAAATAAATTACATAAAATTATGAAGATTTTGTGAAATATACCACACGTTTTATAGTTAATTATCACTGTCGCTAAAAATATTTAGATCACTATCACTATCACCAGTGTTGATATTGATAATTATGGGCTCTATTTCGTCTATTATGTTGTCAACTTCAAATTTCTGAG
>JABXWE010008923.1:0-40399 GCA_014611495.1 Limonius californicus | reverse complement strand
GCGTCATATGAAGTTTCATACTGTATTGCTAAAAATAAAAAGCCGTTCACCATTGGAGAAGATCTTGTATTACCTGCTGCTATTAAAATGGTAGAAATACTACATGGAAGTAAATATGGCGATGATATTCGAAAAATTCCTTTGTCGAACCACACTGTCTCGAATAGAATTTCTGATATTAACGAGGACCAATTAGTGCAACTTATTACAAGTGCAATTTTTAATTTTAGATTTTTGTATGTTTCTAAACGAATTCTAAAACTATATATTTTCATATGTATATGTATATTGTTACCTAATAAATAAATCATCAAAAAATATTTATTTATCTTTCTTTTATATTTATATGGGGTCGCCAGGAAACTCGCAATCATAAATGGGGTCGTGAATGAAAAACGTTTAAGAAGCCCTGGTTAATGCATAAGTTCGTAGCGCTTTTATTTATTTATTGTACGTAACGCACGACAAAGCAAACAACTGCAGCAATAAAAACCACGTGCCAGATAAAAGAAAGTGCGTGGAGTGTCGGCAGGCGGGGTAAACACGTGGTAAAACATATTCTTCTCTGCCCTCTATGATTGTTAATAAACATTAAACATTGCCACGCCGACTTTGTACAAAATTCTGTAAGTTTTAGAACATGAATCTATAGAATTTTGTACAAAATGCTGCAAAACACATATTATATGGAATAGAATTTTGTACAAAATTTTACAACACGTCTTATATTCTTAGGCCTGTATTACACGGCACAAAATTCTGTCTGTGAGCATGCCCAAATCGGTGCATATTACGGTGACATCTGTGAGAAAACTGTCAAAATAGTCATGTGACTGTCGATAAAGTAGAATTCTAACGACATTTTATAATATTAGGTTAATGCAGGCCTTCTTAAACTATGGGTCGCGACCCCAAACGGGGTCGCGTAGCAAAATTCTGGGGTCGCGAGAGATTTTAATGTCAAATATTTAAATACACGATTTTATAACATCTAGATGTGTATTTGTGCAGAGTCACACTCACACACCTGCACACAAACAAAGGTTGGAATGCGCGCGCACACGTGCAGCGAGACAATGATTCAATAACACTGACTGTAATGTGAACTAGTGCAGTATTGACGCTTTTCTAGTGTAGTCAATTGTCAGTGTTCCACCGTAACGAGATTTTAGTTTTTTTTTATTTATTCGGTAATTAATTATAATATATGCAATATGATATTTTTATATATTTATTGGATTTTAGGATCAAAATAATTTTTGGCCATGGATAAATGGCTGAACTTAAATAAGAATGGTAATGACGCAGATGATAATGCTACAAACTCTCCTCAGGCAGGACAAAGTATTGAAAAACAGGCATCTAATGTGCGAAAAAGAAAATATGATGAGTCTTTTCTTCAATTTGGCTTTACATTTCTGATTTCAAAATTGTAAGGGTAATGAACAACCTCTTTGTTTGATCTGCAATGCATTATTGGCTCCGGAGAGTATGAAACCATCAAAATTAAAAAGACATCTTGAATCAAAGCATGTTTCATATGTCAATAAACCAAGAGAATATTTTGAAAGACTGTATAAATCTTTAAATAAAGAAAAAAATCCTTTGAAAAATTTATGACCGTTAATGAAAAATATTTACTAGCGTCATATGAAGTTTCATACTGTATTGCTAAAAATAAAAAGCCGTTCACCATTGGAGAAGATCTTGTATTACCTGCTGCTATTAAAATGGTAGAAATACTACATGGAAGTAAATATGGCGATGATATTCGAAAAATTCCTTTGTCGAACCACACTGTCTCGAATAGAATTTCTGATATTAACGAGGACCAATTAGTGCAACTTATTACAAGTGCAATTTTTAATTTTAGATTTTTGTATGTTTCTAAACGAATTCTAAAACTATATATTTTCATATGTATATGTATATTGTTACCTAATAAATAAATCATCAAAAAATATTTATTTATCTTTCTTTTATATTTATATGGGGTCGCCAGGAAACTCGCAATCATAAATGGGGTCGTGAATGAAAAACGTTTAAGAAGCCCTGGTTAATGCATAAGTTCGTAGCGCTTTTATTTATTTATTGTACGTAACGCACGACAAAGCAAACAACTGCAGCAATAAAAACCACGTGCCAGATAAAAGAAAGTGCGTGGAGTGTCGGCAGGCGGCGTAAACACGTGGTAAAACATATTCTTCTCTGCCCTCTATGATTGTTAATAAACATTAAACATTGCCACGCCGACTTTGTACAAAATTCTGTAGGTTTTAGAACACGAATCTATAGAATTTTGTACAAAATTTTAGAACACGTCTTATATTCTTAGGCCTGTATTAAACGGCACAAAATTCTGTCTGTGAGCATACGCAAATCGGTGCATATTACGGTGACATCTGTGAGAAAACTGTCAAAATAGTTATGTGACTGTCGATAAAATAGAATTCTAATGAGATTTTATAATATTAGATTAATGCATAAGTTCGTAGGGCTTTTGTTTATTTATTTTACATGAACGCACGACAAAGCAAACAACTGCAGCAATAAAAACCACGTGCCAGATAAAAGAAAGTGCGTGGAGTGTCGGCAGGCGGCGTAAACACGTGGTAAAACATATTCTTCTCTGCCCTCTATGATTGTTAATAAACACTAAACATTGCCACGCCGACTTTGTACAAAATTCTGTAGGTTTTAGAACACGAATCTATAGAATTTTGTACAAAATTTTAGAACACGTCTTATATTCTTAGGCCTGTATTAAACGGCACAAAATTCTGTCTGTGAGCATACGCAAATCGGTGCATATTACGGTGACATCTGTGAGAAAACTGTCAAAATAGTTATGTGACTGTCGATAAAATAGAATTCTAATGAGATTTTATAATATTAGATTAATGCATAAGTTCGTAGGGCTTTTGTTTATTTATTTTACATGAACGCACGACAAAGCAAACAAGCTGCAGCAATAAAGACCGCGAGCGAAATATGAGAAAGTGCGTGGAGTGTTGGCAGGCGGGGTAAACACATGGTAAACATATTTTTCTCTACCCTCTGTGATCATTGATAAACACTAAAAATTGCTCATTTGCGCATCGATGAGACGCCAACTTTGTACACAATGCTGTAGGTTTTAGAACAGGAATCTATAGAATTTTGTACAAAATTTTGAACATACTTTTGAACAAAAGTCTGTCTGTGAGCATGCGCAAATAGGTGCAAATTACGGTGACATCTGTGAGAAAATTGTCAAAAAGTCATGTGACTGTCGATAAAATAGAATTCTAACAAGATTTTATTGTATTAGGGTAATGTATGAGTTCGTAGCGCTTTCATTTATTTATTTTACATAAACGCATGACAAAACAAACAAGCTGCAGCAATAAAGACCGGGAGCGAGATAAGAGAAGTGCGTGGGGTTGTCGGCAGGCGGGGTGAACACGTGGTAAACATATTCTTCTCTGCCCTCTGTGATTGTTAATAAACACTAAAAATTGCTCGTTTGCGCATCGATGACGCGCCGACTTTGTACAAAATTCTGTCGGTTTTAAAACACGAATCTACAGAATTTTGCTGTACGACACGACATAGAATCTTGTACAAAATTTTGCTGTACAACACGACACAGAATTTTGTACAAAATTTTGCTGTACGACATGACACAAAATTTTGTGAAAACACTTTGAACAATATTCTGAACAAAATTATGTACAAAATTCTGCAACACACGTATTACACGGAACAGAATTGAGCATGCGCAAATTACAGTTACATCTGTGAGAAAACTGTCAAAATAATTATGTGACTGTCGATAAAGTAGAATTCTAACAAGATTTTATAATATTAGGTTAATGCATAAATTCCTGGCGCTTTTATTTATTTATTTTATATGAACGCACGACAAAGCAAACAACTGCAGCTATAAAGACCACGAGGGAGATAAGAGAAAGTGTGTGGAGTGTCGGCAGGCGGGGTATACATAATTTTGTACAAAATTCTGTCTGTGAGCATGCGCAAATAGGTGCAAATTACGGTGACATCTGTGAGAAAATTGTCAAACAGTCATGTGACTGTCGATAAAATAGAATTCTAACAAGATTTTATAGTATTAGTTAACAAACACTAAAAATTGCTCGTTCGCGCTTCGCTGCGACGCCGACTTTGTACAAACTTCTGTGGGTTTTAGAACATGAATCTACAGAATTTTGTAAAATCACTTTGAACAAAATTCTAAACAAAATGTTGCACAAAATCCTGTCTGTGGGCACGCGCAAATAGGTGCATATTACGGTGACATCTGTGAGAAAACTGTCAAAATAGTTAGGCGACTGTCGATAGTAGTAGAATTCTAACAAGATTTTATAATATTAGCAAACAAAATAAAGCAAACAAGCTGCAGCAACAAAGAACGCGAACGAAATAAAAGAAAGTGCGTGTAGTGTCGGCAGGCGGTGTAAACACGTGGTAAACATATTTTTCTCTGCCCTCTGTGATTGTTAATTTTTTTTTTTTATTAGCCCGCAGTATCCCATTGTTGGGCATAGACACTAAAAATTACTCGTTTGCGCATCGATGCGACGCCGACTTTGTACAACATTCTGTAGGTTTTAGAACATGAATCTACAGAATTTTGTACAAAATTCTATGCCGTGTCATAGAGGCCTTAAGTTAAATTTAAATGTAAAATTTTGTAACACAAAAGGGCGAGTTATGCACTGCACAAGGGCGGCCTCATTTGAGGGGGGCATATAATATAATAATAATGTTGCTAATTCTTTGGGTAACAGAAGTTTCAATTTTATTTATTCCTTGCTATGAAATTCTCAGCAAAGTTAATACTGTAAGCAAAATGTTTCCTAATCTAACCACATTTATATCTATTCAAATATAAAAGTTAGCTATTACAGATTGTTTCCATGAACACATTTATGAGTAGAAAAGTCAAAAAAATTGCAAAAATATGTAAAGTTACAAATAAAGTCTCTAATATCCTATTCACAAATGTGTTACCTGATATCAGATAAAAAGTAATTTAATGGACAAATAAATTACGAAAACGTATACAGGGTGATCCGTTTAAAAGGTTCAAGCTATCATGTAATCTACGAATAGCAATCATCGTGTATAGTATAGTATGTAAAATAATATATCTGATCAAGTAATTTTGACGACCTAACATTTATTACACAAGGTTGTAACAATTTAATTGGTAAAAATTGTATATAAACAATTGAATAAGGCACAAACTATAAAACTTACACCCTTGCGACCTTATATCATTATATTTTTCTTCTGACGACAAATTAAAGACTGTAATTATTTACTTAGTATTACAGTAAAAAAAAAACATTAGCTTAGTGTGTCTCAGCTTAATCAAACACTTTGTATGTGCAAAATTTACTTCTGTTTATACGAAAAGTCTTAATAGCATTTTTCGATATTTTCAGAAATAAAAAAGATGTCAAAGGATTCTACGCTAAATATACACCCTATATAGTACCCTTATACTAGTTAAGTCAGATACGAAACTACAAGAAACGGACTAATTTTCTTACCAAATAATATGCAGGCTCCTTCTGTTAACAACCAACAAGAGATGTATTTATACAGAGTGTATCTTCCCCAAACACCAAGCAGGAAACATTTCTTCAGCAAGCCCAAGCTATCATAATCGCCCGACAAGATGAATTCATCAGACACAAAACTGCCCAAGATTAACTGGAAAATTATTAAATATGCAACTCCCAGCAGAAACCTTTTGATCGCAGCTTCTACAGAACTTGGTGGAACTTTTGGATCCTGAAATAATATTTATGTAACAAATTATATAATAACGTAAATAAAACCACTTTGATTTTTAAAATTTATTGATGAAAACCTTACACCGTCGCCATATTGCCCTGCTACATACTCCTGATATCTTTTCATGGGAAATTGTGGACCCACCAGAAAACTTGCCGGGAAGAATGCGTGGCCGCAAGTTTCCAAAAAGGAAGGTCTTTTTACAAGAGCCACTTTTTTACTATCCGCCGACAAACTATCCAATGGTTGACTACCATCATACACATCAAATCCAAGGCCTTAAAAATAAAATTTGCATCACAATCTCAGATACACTGTTCAGACTTCTGAAAAATGCAGACTGTATATTACAACAGACACACACCAGTTATCTCCGTAATAATTATTAATAGGTCGATGAAATGGGACAAAGTTTACAAGCCCAAAAATATTTAAAAAATTACTATTACGAAGTTTCTACAAGCTTTCTTTTATTCCTTTTTGTATTTTTGTTCCTATGAATATTTCAGAGGAATCTAAAATAGGTTTAAAGTTCACAAAGTATGCAGCTTCTGTCCCCTTTAACTGACCTTTTAAATCATTTTGGAGCCCTGTAATGTACTTGCTATAATATGGAGAATCCATAATCCAACCTCATTAAAACGTGCAAGTCATTTAGAGTTAATTCAAATTTTCAGTTATAATAAAAGGTTAAATTACATCTTAAACTTTCTACGTGCATATATTTTTAAAAACTTATCATGGAAATTTCTAGAAAAATTCGGAATATTACCTATTAACCTCAGAACTAAGACACACTGAGGCATCGTCCAGTTAATGTCGTAATTCTCAGTTCCTACATAGTAATATCCTAAAAGAAAAACATATATTAGTTGCACTATAAAATTTACTATAAAATAAACTCACCTAGTAATAGGTAACTCATGTTAAATATAAAAATAACACCGACAGCAATAAGAGAGCCGCCAAGAATAAGTAGCGTTATATAAGTAAAAAGCATAGCCGCAAAGGAATGTAAAACATCACTGCCATAATTGTAATATCCTAGGGCGAAGCCCGACAGGAAAAAATATATGTGCTGAATATTAGCATCCTTTCCATAAATGAATTTTCTGTGTATAAGAGCCAATGGATAACCTACAAAAAAATTATTTTACAACTTATTCCCTAAGAATATACTTGTAACGCGGAATCATCGCATGAATGGAATTAGTGTCATTTAATTTACGCATGTTTACTATTTTGCAAAAATGTGGCATGATTGTGTAGAAACGATAAAGGTTATGTTTACGCTATGACGCGTATATTTGAACTTACCAGTTAAAACGGATAATAATAAGCGTAGCGCTGCTTCGGATGTGCCCAGGGCTGCGCTTAGGTTTTCCATCAAACTGGGGGCATCTTCCAAGTCCATTCTTCCTCGATATGTTACCAATCACCGATTTCTGTACTTCAAACTAACACCATGGATTTCTCACTGTAACGATTTATATTATCATTGTACGATACAATGACATGTGTGGACGAAGTAGGGGGGCGCGTATAAGTCACCGTTTACGTAATGCAACCTTGAGATTTTACTTCCTACATCGGATGATCATCTGTGTTAAAGGGCAATTGCCATTAAATTTAAAGATGGTCTGTCAGGCCTTTTCGAAGCAACGAAGGTGAGAATCAGCAATAATCAGCCTCCTACTTAAATGTGGTAATGAACAACAATAATTTATTATTAAGCAAGGTCTGTTTATAGCCTTCAACGAACTGTCAAAATTGAAATTTACCCAAAGAAGGGTTTGCTTTATAACAATATTTGTGACAGAAGAATAATAGAAGTTCCTCCACTAAACGGACTGTATTATTTCTGGTACTTCATCATCTTTCCGTGTGAAATCCATGATTTCCCTACACACTTTTCACTTTCCCATATTTTCAGTCCAGAAATGTAATATAGCTTGCTTGCTTGCTAGCCCAGTAGAAACCGACACTAAAAAAGGCTAAATTCGCAAAGCATGATGTAGTTCTGATTTTTTTGTATGTTGTATGGACCACTTAGGGTAGTGTGAATCCAAATTTGCAACTTCGAAAAACTTGTGCTCGCTGCGCACCACGAGAAAAACTGCGATATTTTGGGACTTTTTTGACATTTGGCTCTAAGGCCGTGTTCCCACCAAAAGCAACCGGTGACCACAACGCAATTGCAACGCAACAGCAACGCTACTCGGCGCTAATGTTAAAATACACGTGTTTCCACCTACTAAAAGGCAACTCAACTGCAACGCAACCAGTTGCTAATTGGTTGCCGGCATAGCTACATACCGCGTCGCCGTCGCCAGTTGCGTTCTACAGTTGCCAAGAACTGCTGGGTCATGGCGGAGGAGACAGCAAAATCTTGAATTTTGTGGCCCTTGTTAAAGCACACGCATGTTTATATGATTAGACAAAGCCATCTTATACACATCAAAGAAAAAGCCTGGGGAGAAATTATATAATAAATATATTTTCATGTGACGAGCACGACGTTTTGTTCAGGACTACTGAAACAAAAAATTTCAAAACAGTTGATTTCAGTAAGAACACAAGAGCAACTCAACTGAAGTTGCGGTCGCATTGCAGTTGCGTTGCCGTTGCCAGTTGCTTTTGGTGAGAACACGGCCTACAAGTCATAAACTATGCGTTTTTCGACAAACAAATCTTAGTAAGTACTTTAAAGTTACTTAAATTTGCAGCAATTTAAGCCCAACCGCAGCTCTATGAACCCTATAGGAACCAAGCTGTGGCCCTTCGAAGATGGTCCATTTTTCCCGAAAATTGACAATTTTAAGTTTTGCTCCCCTTCGGAGCAAAATATTGGCAAAATCGCTCGTCCTATGAGAAAAGTCATTAAAAGTAAAGTTGTAGTACATTTAATTTGCTTTCATTAAAGCACAGAACGAAGTCTGTGAGACTAATAATAGTTCACTCACAATCTCGAAAGAACGAAAAGTTGGTAACAATTGATTTTTCAAGTATTGAGACAAATCTCTTTGAATAGATATTTGTGTGTATAGTAGAGTCGACCGCACGTCAAGCGTAACACTTTGGACTTTGTACCGGCCGCACGGCGAATGCGCGCCATAGTAGTCAGAGTTAGGTTTATACTGGTGGTGTTACGCGTGATGCGCTGTCGATCGTACCAAAGAAAAAGGCATAAAATCATGTATAAACGATAATTACTTTTTAATTTGCAGACTTGTTAATTAACAAAAGTATATAATTCGGAAAAGTAGAAAAAGAACAGGTTTTAAATTAAAAACTTATACATATATTAGTTGTAGGTACATGTATATTTGGACAAATTCAGACTTTCAGACCAATCAGCCTTACACCCTTTCTATTGAAAGCAATGGAGAAGGTACTGGATAGGGATATCAGGGAAGAGGCCTTAACGGTCAACCCTATTAGTTGTAACCAACATGCCTACCGTAGAGGTAAATCCACGGAAACTTTGTGGACAGAGTGGAAAAGGCATTGGAAGACAAACAAATTGTATGTAAATATGTATTTCTTGACATTGGGGGTTCTTTCGAGAATATGCCGATTGAGACACTACCTAGTTAGGAGTTTGGAAAGCAAACAAGTGAACCCCACAACAACTAGATGGGTAAAAGTGATGCTCTCGAACCGTACTGCCAAGGTAGCCGTCCACGGAACAAACCCTGAAGTTACTACCACACGAGGCTGTCCGCAAGGAGGCGTCCTCTCGCCCTTACTATGGACCCTTGCTGTAGATCAGCTCCTGCATAAGATGGCAGAAGCCAGGATGGACACTCTAGGTTACGCTGATGACCTGGTGATCATTGTCCGGGGATTCTGTCAAAGTACGATCTCGTACCTTATGCAAAGAGCAATAACCATAATACTTTAGCGCTGAACAGGAATAATTTACGCATACTCACAGAGCATTGCGGCCTGAACAAACACATGTTCAACCTCAAGCTCCGGGACACTAGAGTGTGCAGGTTCTGCCAAGAAGCAGATGAAACACCCATGCATCTCTTGTGTGAGTGCGGCCTACTGATACGTAAAAGAAATACCCACCTTGGTAACTATTTACTTCACCCAGATGAGGTAAAACAACTCACTGCTAAAAACATTGTGAAGTTTTTAACTGTTTCAAATCTTAGCACTGAACTGTAGCAAAGGGGGCGATCACAATAGATCAGGAATGGTCACAGTGATACAAGGCCTAGACTCGGACCTTGCGATAGCCCCAACTCGAATAATTAAATAATGTATATTTGGAAGTAACGATTAATGATCAGTCACTCGGCGTTTTTTTTTTTTTTGGTTGAGGTTCAACTTCACGTTTTTCCTCAGGTTCTTCACGATCTTCCTCTGGTTCGGCACGATCTTCAGATTCATGTTCTTCCTGAGCTTCCTCAGGATTGTCCTCGTCTTCGTCTATCGAAATCAAGGCGACGTTATCGCATGATTTTCCTGAGCAGTTCAGGCATAGAACCGAGCATTTGAGCCCAGCTCTCTGGCAAGTACACGCCCCCCTGCATCCCTTCTTACATTTGCAGGCTATGATTTTGAGAAGCTGTGGTGGGGCTGGCTCTTTATTAGTTGTTCTTGGGATTCGAGATTGTGAGTGAACTATTAGTCTCACAGACTTCGTTCTGTGCTTTAGTGAAAGCAAATTAAATGTACTACAACTTTACTTTTAATGACTTTTCTCATAGGACGAGCGATTTTGCCAATATTTTGCTCCGAAGGGGAGCAAAACTTAAACTTGTCAATTTTCGGGAAAAATGGACCATCTTCGAAGGGCCACAGCTTGGTCCCTATAGGGTTTATAGAGCTGCGGTTGGGCTTAAATTGCTGCAAATTTAATTAGCTTTAAAAAGTACTAAGATTTGTTTGACGAAAAACGCATAGTTTATGACTTTTAGAGCCAAATGTCAAAAAAGTCCCAAAATATCGCAGTTTTTCGCGTGGTGCGCAGCGAGCACAAGTTTTTCGAAGTTGCAAATTTGGATTCATACTACCCTAAGTGGTCCATACAACATACCAAAAAATCAGAACTACATCATGCTTTGCGAATTTAGCCTTTTTTAGTGTCGATTTCTACTGGGCTACAGGTTAAAATACCTTAAAAACAGTTGTGTTCTGAACAGGATCATATAGTAGTTAGTAGGTACAGTATTGACCTTATACCACTTTTAAATTTTAGGGATATTATAGACCACTTGTGTGGCTTACTGGATAAAAATGGTGCTGATTATTGGTGGCAGTTACCATTAAATGATTTATTACCAGATCATTTACTTGCAAATTATAACATGACTTCAAAAGATGTAGAAAAAGGCGAGGTATGTGTTTCTTAAACAAACAAACAAACAATACATGCTGAATGGACACCCTGTATATTTAACAGTGCATTTTTAGGATATTTTTGATATTTGGTTCGATAGTGGCTTGTCATGGTCAAATGTGTTAGAATCCCACCAAGTTGCAAATTTGTATTTAGAAGGTGTAGATCAGTTCACTGGATGGTTCCAATCCTCCCTGATGACCTCAGTAGCTTTACGGGATAAAGCCCCATATAAATCTGTGTATGTTCACGGATTTGCTGTGGATGAAAATGGTCTAAAAATGTCCAAGTCTCTGGGGAATGTTATAGATCCCTTGGATATAATTCAAGGCAAGAAAGGCCACAAGGCATATGGAATCGATACTTTGAGGTAAATTTGAAGAATGTTGTATTAAAGATGCATCAAAAGCTCTTTAAAGTGTGATTGAGTTTAAACATTTCTAAGGACAAACAAATAATAAAAATAAAAGATTAAATTGACTATTATGCAGCCAATAACATTAAAAAAAATTTTGTTAACAATGAAAATGCAATTCATAAATCTTCAAAATTAAATATATTTCGACTATACATTAGTCTTCATCAGTAATAAAATAATTAACTTAAATTTATTCTTTTACAATTGGGAAACTGTTTTTTTTTTAAATCTCATGAGTTCTTCAGGCATTTTGAATGTGATTTAACTTTTTTTTCCCAACTTCCCTTCTGTTGAAAATTTGTTTTATTCTTCTATCATAGGAAAAACGGCTGGCAGTTTATAATTATTTCTTGATTAGGGAATATTATGCAGCCAATAACATCAAAAAATTTTTTTAACAATGAATGTGCTATGCTTAAATCTTCAAAATTACATATATTTCGACTATACATTAGTCTTCATCAGTAATAAAATAATTAACTTAAATTTCTTCTTTTACAATTGGGAAACCGGTTTTTTTTAATCTCTTATGAGTTCTTCAGGCATCCTGAATGTGATTTAACCTCTTTTTCTTCCCAACTTCCCTTCGGTTGAAAATTTGTTTTATTCTTCTATCATAGGATATAAATTGATTAAATTGTCTGGCTACAAGTTGCTTTAAAAGTCATAAAATGAATATAGTGATCATAAAGTGTCATAAAATGAATATAGTCATCATAAAGAGTCATAAAATGAATACAATGAATATAAAGTCATAAAGTGATTACAGTAATCATCAAGAATCAAAAAATTCAAGATTTGAATATATTGAAAATGTACAAATTTCAGTTACTTATAAATTAAAGGTTATATGCTTGATAATAACTAGGTACTGTTTATAGTACTTATTTAACTACTATTATACAGCAATTTAAGATGTATGAATTGAGATTTTGTAAAGAAAGGGGAATACGAATAATCATGTGAAAGTATTTTAGTGTATTTACAGTACCTGCAACAAAAACTTTGTATTTTGTAAGTTAAGTTATACCAAAGAGCAGTATATTTATAAAGAGAGTTAGCCTTATGGGTTATATAATATCGTCAAAATAGTCCCGTCCGCTAGGATACTCAGTGTCTGACCCCCAAGTAGGCGGGACTCGAACTACACAGAGTTTATTCATCCTGTGAAAGCGACGATATTACAGATTCCTGTAGCATCTTTGTTTCCTTCAGAAGCACAGCGTTGCCTTGTTGTCATAAAATGCGAAATTTCTAGGAATATTAATTAAAAACAGCACATTCTATGGTTTAATGAGCCTTATGAATAAAAATTAAACAATTGCTTCTAGCAATTGCTTATTAGCAAAAGCAAAAGCTGAAAAAGCTAATGCTTTAAGAAAAAGCAATTGCGCAATTATTATAAGAATAAAAATGTTAAACATCTGTTGGCTTTCCATTATCGTTTAAGCAATTGCTAGTTTTGACATGAACTGACCTGATATGATTTGTTGATGGTTCCAAATTATTTGTTGGTTAGAGTTTTGTATGAATCGGTACCCCTACGTTTTCTTAATTTAATTTAAAATGTCTGATACTAGTGATCAGTATAATTGTGAGGATGAAGAAGAAGTAGATAAACAAAGTATTTTTGTTAAGAAATTAAAAGAAAATAGAATTGTTTTTAATAAATCACAACTACCTCAAATTAAAAAAGAAAAAGAAAGAGCCTTGGATATTATAACTCAGCATTACAAGGAAATTTTTAATATTACTCTTACAAATAAACAGTAAGCAATATGAAAGCTTTTATTTGACTGAACAAATATATGTATAACATTATATTTTTAACAAATCCTAAATATAAACTACAAATAATTATTGAATAATCTTCCAGTAATTAGTTCTCTTTTCTGCTGACCTAAACGGTGAATCATATTGAAATTAATTTGTTCATTTTGTACATCCACAGCAAGATGATTAGGTTCTTCTGTGAAATTAAAATCTACATCTATAGAACAACACAACAAATAATAATTGATGGAATTGTTTCCATTTTAGTACTTCACACTTTATATTTTAAAATAGGAAATCTAGCCTTTAACTGTCCAAAACATCTTGCAATTATAATTTTGGAATTCTAAAGTGTGTGTGCAGTCAATCACACTGATAGCATCGGGAAATTCGTATTTGTCAGACCAATTGTTCTTAGCATCAACAATTACGAAGGCAGTTGTAGGAAAATGTATCCATACATTTGCCTTATTTAAAATTTTAGCCATAACCAATGCATAAACTTTAGAAACAGTGGTTTGGTGAATACCAATTTCTTCACCAATAATTGCATTCTGGAAACTTGGATCAGACACACAACGAAGAAAAATTTTTATTTGTTCTACAGATTACACTGTGTGTTTTTTAGCACATAAATGCAAATACAGCCAAGTTTTTTTTAAATGCTTATGCAAACCCTTAATTTGCATATTTAAGGGTATCTTGTTTTAAATTTTCTTAATTTATGTTTTCAAGTACCTAGTTGAAATTTTCTTAAGATTTTGCTTCTACATAAATTTCATGGTTCTAAAGCATATGTAAAATAACTTAAGTATCGCCCTTTAAATTTTTTTGGTTTTTATATTCAGGTAGGTGAAATCTTCTTTCTTGCGAAGTAAACGCTCGATTTCAAATTACATACATTTATTAAGTGATCGAAGACTATGTTTAACATTTGATAATCTAGAAAAGTATTTAGTAAGTTTCAGTTTAGAAACGTATTGTAGAAACTAAGTTTACTCGTTTATAATATCTTTTATGTTAATAAGGTTTGTATTGTTGTCCTCACATATTTCGTTTTTTTTTAAATTTAATTAGATATCAATTATTGTAGAATAAAACAAGAAGTATAAAAGTGTGTATTTATTATATTATATTTATTTATATTTCTTATTTCTAATTAAATGTCAGTTAGGTAGTGTGAAATAAAAAAAATTACAAATATGTTTTCATTTTGCATATTTTAGTGCATAAATGCATATTTTGCAATTTTTTAGAGCATATATTCCAAGCTCTAAATGATTATTGCAATAGTTCGCTACCTTAAAAATTATAAATTTATATTATAATATACAGGGTGTTCGGATTTACCATGGCCATACGCCGGGACGTAATTCTATGGGTCAAAATAATGGCACAAGTTCCTATGAAGAAACGCTCAAAACTCAATGTTAAGAAAGTTACAGGCCTTCCAAGTCTTATTTTTTATGTTTTCTTTTCGCCCTATCTTGTTTAAACGTGAAAGAAATAACTTGATATTCGGTATACAGGCTAGTTACTATAAGCCTCAGAAATAAGAACATAAATTAGGTAAATATGTTAACGTCAAAGGGTTGATAACCTAAAACCCAAATTTTATTTTGAGGATAACTTTTTTGTCCGACATAAAATTGAATTTTTTTTTGGGTTAAATTAAAGATATTAAAAAACTGTAAAAATAATGTATACTTTCTTCAAGTCGATAAAATTAGACGTTTCTCTTAAAATCGAAGGCGAAATTTTATTAAATTTACTAGGATTATCAAGATGTAATGGTAAAAAAAATCAAGTAGTTTGAAGGCCTGTAACTTTCTTAACATTGAGTTTTGAGCGTTTCTTCATAGGAACTTGTGCCATTATTTTGACCCATAGAATTACGTCCCGGCGTATGGCCATGGTAAATCCGAACACCCTGTATATTAATATTATAAACTTAAGGAATGACTATTTACATAATTAGAAATACTAGTGTTTCATTCTCATGTAAAAGATTAACAGGTCTTGAATAATAAGCAACAATGACTCACCCTAAATGCAACTTGAAATAGGTACATATAATAGAAAGCTAAACAATTTGGTTTAAAGAGTTAAGCAAGAATCTGCTGCAACACTGTAAAATCTTATGAAGGTTAACGACATGTTTACTTAGGGATTCTCAGGAGTTCGGGTAAAATTCCTTTGTTTAATTGACCACTCGAAGTGGTTTAAACTTAAATGTGCAATTTTTGCAAACAAATGCAGGTATGCAACCCAAATTACGTTGATACTATTAAATACATTGCGTTGCGTCTCTACAATATACTGCTCTTTGTTTATACAGTAAAAAAAATGATTAATTTGCATATTTACAAATTACATCCGTTGTCTACCGTGGTTATTTTTTCTGGAAGCCAACTTATTGCAGTTGTTTTGTTGGTGTTATCACTGTAAACTTCTTTCCTGATTACAACATCAGCAATAATTATTTCATACTCTCAAGATTTCTTGTATGTCTTCTGTTTCTTATTCTTGTATGTGCTTGTGTTTCTATGACTGGCAATTAATAGTTTTGCTAGAAGGCCCGTTTAAACCCACCTTGCCACTTCAAGCACATACCAACTTTGATCAGAATTAACGTAAAAATGTCCCTAACCATTCCCTATAAAATCTAACCTTGCTCTCTGAAATAGGGTCTTGCATCAGGTGACTTATGTTCAGTGTGGTCTACAAACAATACAGAAACATAACCTCAAATACTCTATAATATACATACTAAACGAAGATGACGCGCGTCGTTTTTCAGCGTATCTTTTGTTTCAGCTTCACTGGCTCCTCTATTTTACTTAGTGTTTGATAGTAGTTGCTGTTATTCCCTTGTAGGACATGTATTGTTCCCATTTCTTCCCCTTCTTCGCTTACAGCTTTAACTGCCTTATTGTTTTATTTGTCTCAGATGTGACAGTTCTTCATGTAGTAATTAGGTGTCCCCTATTATGTTACTATTTTTTAGTAGATTTTAATAATATACATTTTTTCTAGATGGTGGGTGGTTTGCCATGCTAATTCCGATTCCATGGCACATATAAGCACCAATGTGTTGCAAGCAAGTGCAGATGAAGTTCAGAAAGTGAGAAGTGTATTACGCTTCGCTGTTGGAGCATTATTTGACTACAAAGAACAGCCTATAGATTACAATAAATTATTAATTGTAGACAAATATTTATTACACTTATTATGGAATTTCCATACACAAGTAAGTTTTATTGGTACTTCAGAATATTTATGTCTTTACCACCTTTTTTTTTTTAGGTATTAGATATGTTTACAATATATGAATTCAGTAAGTTGTCAGCATGTGTAATAAATTTCTTAGCAGCACCTGTATCAGCATTGTACTACTTAGCAATTAAAGATCGGCTGTATTGTAACACAGCAGAAGACTCTAACCGAAAGTCAGCGCAGTATGTGTTGCTGCAGATATTTAAAATAGTAACCCAAAGCATTGCACCAGTTGTCCCTCATCTTGCAGAGGAACTATATTTACATTTACCACAGAAACAAGAAGGGTCATTGTTTCAAAATGCAAATTTTTGTATTAGTGATGCATGGTGTAACCCAAAACTTGCTAGCTTAGTTGAAAATATTTTTTTGGAAATTAAAAAGGAGATCCATAAGACTGCCGGTGCTAGCACACTTGATATTGATGTTGAAATTAAGGCCTCCAGTGATTTATTTGCAGATTTCAAAGTAAATATGCTTTGGTTTGTTATCACTAATTTGTTACATTTTCTTCTTTTGTAGGAAATTCAAAGTGATATAAAACTGCTAAGTGATGAACTCGTAGATATTTTACAGATCTCAAGGGTTGATCTGATTGAAGACTCCCAGATTAAGAGTGGGGAATATGCAATTTCAGTTAAGAAAAGTAATCTTCATATGTGTGCAAGATGTAGAAGAGCATTTGCTAAAGTTGAAAATGAATTATGTAGCCGATGTAATTTAGTTATAAATGATGTAGAAAATAAAACCGCTGTGGCCGGTTACTTGATTGTTTTATTTATTTAGTTTTTTTTCATTATCTTTCAGCAGTTCTAAAAGCGTTCGGTACAGGTCAAGAATATGGGTCCCAAACCATGTTCTAATTTATGTTATAATTAGATAATGTAAACATTTGCTAACCTAACCTAACTTAACCTAACCTAACCTGATACTGGTCAAGGTTAGGTTAGGTTAGGTTGGGAGTTGGCCGCTGGACGGTGAAGAAGACAGACGTGTTGAGTGTGTGCTCCGAAATTTTTCTAAGTGCGGAAATTGTGAGGTTAGCCCCGTCACCGGGGGCTTGTCTTTAACGTTAGAAGTGGGGTTTGTCTCGTGGAGTCCCAGGGCAGGATCCCGGGGCCCCCTTGGCAAATTAGTTTGATCTTTGGTCCACCCCCCCCTCCCCCAGCAAGTAAAAGAACAATACAAAAGGGCTAGAAACGAATATCAGACCGCAATAAAAAAGGCAAAGGAAAGTGAGTGGAAGAAATTAATAGACGAGGTAGAAAACAACCCCTGGGGGCAGGATTACAAAATAGTGACGGAGAAACTTCTGAAGAAACCGAAAATAGAACTGAGTAATGAAGAAACGAATAAAGTAGTAGGTAAAGGAGCTCTTTCCCACATGCGACACCCCAACCTGGCCACGCGTAAGAGAGCCAGTAGAGGTGTCAGAAATTACGGCCGAGGAACTGAAGGGGGCGATACACAAAATGAAGATAAGAAAAGCGCCCGGGCCGGACGGACTAACGGCGGAGATATTAAAAGTTGCCTGGAATGCAAGCGAGAACATAATGGTCAAGTTAATGAACACGCTCCTAGCATGGAGTACCTTCTCGGACATATGGAAGAGGACCAAGCTTTGCCTAATAGAGAAACCCGTGGAAGACGACATCAAAAAGTATAGACCGATCTGCTTACTTGACAACCTGAGCAAAGTTCTAGAGAGGATCCTGCATAATAGACTAACCGAAGAGCTGAAGCGAAAAGGAGATATAGCCGAGAAGCAATATGGCTTCAGAGCCGGGAGGTCCACCCTTGACCCAATGATGGAAATAGAAGAAAGAGTGGGAGAGTTCCAAAGAAAAATATACTATAATAGAGGATACTGTATTCTGGTAACGGTCGATATCAGAAATGCGTTTAAGAGTGCGAGGTGGGAGCCGAAATGGTAATACTAAATGGAGGAAGGAAGCTAAATGAATTAGAAATAGAGATGGAGCATCAGACTCTAAGAAGCAAAGAATTCCTGAAGTACCTGGGAGTGGTTTTCGACCGTAATTACCAGATGAAGAGGCACGTGACATACGTTGCACGCAAAGTAGGGAGGAGTATTGCTGCGTTGATGAGGCTAATGCCGAGAGTGGGTGGACCCAGCCTTGTATGGAGCCCAGATCTGGGAAAAGGGGATAATGACCGCTAAATACAGACGGATATTAGCAAAGGAGCAAAGAAAGCTCGCTATCTGCACGACAAGTGCATACAAAACGACATCAAATGACGCAGTGTTAGCAATCGCGGCTATGTCACCAATAGACCTATTAGTAGAGGAAAGGCGTAGAAATTACAAAGCCAGCAAACAACAGAAAAGGTATATCAGGCAGGAGATGGTCCAAAAATGGAAAACAAATATTCAGAAAGGAACATGGACAAAAACCCTTATAAAAGACCTAGTAAAATGGTACGGGCGAAAATTCGGCAAAGTGAATTATTATATAACGCAGATGCTTTCGGGACACGGTAGCTATATGGCCTACCTAAAAAAGATAGGGAAAAGAGAAAATGAAATTGGCACGTATTGTGGGGATAATAGGGATGATGCAAGACACACGTTCTTCCAGTGCGGGAAATGGGACGGCCCGAGAGAGGAAACCAACCAGCGAGTCGGAAGAAGGATCAGCGAAAATAATGTGGTTGAAATCATGCTCGAAAGTGAAGAGAACTGGAATGAAGTAGAAACGCTCGCGAAGACAATACTTAGCCAAAAGATAGCGGATGGCATCTAGATGACTAAGGAACAAGGAGAACGAAGAGAGTAAGGAAGCAAAAGATTGGAATATAACCCACCCCGAAGGAATGCCTAAGCGATACCGGGGTGGTCTCTACTAAGCCAGGGAGGGGTTTTAGTGGGTAAGAATCCCACAGTCCCCTGCGGAATTGTGATCTTCCCGCAGGGACCCTTTTGAAGGTTTCCCTCCTCCCAACAAGAAAAAAAAAAGTTAGGTTAGCAAATGTTTACATTATCTAATTAGAACATGGTTTGGGATCCATATTCTTGACCAGTGCCCAATATTTTATCTATGTATTTATTTGATAGGCGTGTTGTACATTTAATTCATCGTAGCATTTTACAAAATAATTTTGCTTTTACGCCACTCAACACGTTATTAATAAATATATTATTCCTTTTTTCACGGGAACAAAGTTTGCGGGACTGTAGACACTGCCAAAATTTGAACTAATTTTAAGGTTATAGTATGTTGGAGTTGCTAATGTGTTTATAAAGTGTATATTAGGTGTTAACAAGTATCGGAAATGTTGTCCTCCGTAAAAATGAACACAAATTTATTGAAAATACTTCAAACAGCTCAGCTACGGCAGTGCTCTACAAATTTAACGGTATGTAGATTTATTTAAGGTTATGTACATACTCAGGATGTGTTCCAAAAATCAAATAACAAAGTTTTAAGTACACTAGAATATTAAAATCTAAACGTACAATTATTAAGTTAATGAACAACCATTTACAGATTCGATCATTGAGCACTGCTACGCCTGAAACATCACAGGAAGTTGCCAAACCCTCCGATAATTTACAAACAGCCAAGAAAGAAACTAGCAAAGCTATGAGAGCTTATTTAGAAAGAGCAAGAGAGCACGATGAGTTTATGAAGCAACAAAAACACGAATTTCAAATTGGCAAGCGTCATCTTGCAAATATGATGGGGGAAGATCCCGAAACATTTACCCAGAAGGATATCAATGTAATATTTTCTTCAAGCTTTAAATATTTACAGCCAATACTTTAAGCTTGTGTTTTAGAATGCCATAGAATATTTGTTCCCTTCAGGATTGTTTGAGAAAGAAGCACGACCACGGATGCGTCCACCAGAGGAAGTTTTTCCCCAAAGAAAAGCTGCAGAATTTGATGAAACAGGACGACCGCACCATTTTCTGTTTTACACTGGAAAGCCAAACTTTTACAGATTGCTATATGTAAGTGTAGAGATGAATATTTATGTAATAGCATTAATTATTCTTATTTCAGGATATTGTTGAAAACATAAATGAATTAAATAAATTTGAAGACACAATGAACAGAAAAAATATGCAACCAGATCCTAATTTGGCTTTGTAAGAAGTACTAATAATTAATTATGATTAATAATTTACTAAATCACCAATTTTATTGTAGGGATTTATCTGGGTATCAGTGGATTGACCAGGAGACATTAGAAAAGCAGATGGTGGAGACCTTAAATGAAAAAGATTATGATGCATTTGTGGTAGCCATGGAAAGATTATGTAATCTGCCTTACAGCCACCGTGTGAAAGATTTCATCTTAACATACAGAAAACCACTAATGAGTCAAACAAAAACATACGAAATACCTAAGCTACAGTATGATACAGATGGAAGCGCTTATGTCACCACTTATGGTTGGGTTTAACATAGTTCAATTTATTATAAATATTAATTTTTTTGTATTTCGATTTTTAGAATGCCTCCGGAAGCGTGCGAGGGGTCATGTGACTCTACGTTCTCCTGGGAGTGGAAAAATTACTATAAATGGAGAAGATCTTAATTATTTCAAAGATACACAGCCTCGGGAGCAGGTGAGTTATTTTTTGTTTTATTATTATTGTGGAAATTTATCAACTTGTCTTTAAATAAATTATAAATTTTAATATTTAACCTTGCCTCACACCAATCGAACGGTACGAACAAGGAAACAATATAATGATGAAATAGACTCTATTATATCAGGTACCACTACAAAGATGTCCGAAATAGTATGTCTTACCATAAAAGGTTGATGAATAAACTACACTAGTCTATTTACAAGTGTACTTTAAACCGGTTTTTGGTTTTCCCAAAATACGTATAGCTTACAAACTTCTATTTGCCCATTTAGTCGAAATGAGAGAGAGATTGGAGAGAAAGAAAGGGGAGGGGGGAAATAAAACTTGCTCAAAATAGAGAAACTAAAAAGGTTACAAGAAGTTTTTTGAAGTTATTTAATTGTTATGAGAGATACGAGGGGGTATTGATAAGTACTTAGCCTACCATATAAAACGCCACAATATTTCAAAACAAAATTTTATTTATTTAACATAATCTCCTTAAGACTTATACATTTAGCAGAACGTTCATAAAGTAATTCTAAGCCACCTAAAAAAAATCTTCGTCTTGGTCTGCAAACCACTCCTCAACGGCACATATTGCTTTGTCATTTGTCGAAAATCTTTTACCTTTCAAATGTTTTTTAAGCTTCGGGAACAAATAATAGTCTGACGGTGCTAAATTCGGCAGTTCTGTTTAAGAATATAGTATTCACTCTACAGTATGTTGAGATAGAAATATTTCATATGACAGCGTAGTTCTAAAGACTAGAGATCTATAAAAATATTCAAACAATTAGAACTAAATAGCTTCAGTAGTTACGGGAAGGCAAATCTACCATTTTCTTTAATGTTTCAAATAAACAACCTTACATCATTTTAAAGCTCTGTTGACGGGTAGTTCAAAAATGCTACACATGCATGGTTTTCTACTAAAAGCTCAATTTGGTCTTTAACCCTCGTATAGAACATCCTATATAATCAAAATAATTAAAAATAACCCAGTCTGTGATTTAGAACATTAACAATGAATGTCATTTATATTTTCATTAGCAAAAGCAAAAACGGCCAATCTCAGAACACCGAAACGCTTTGTATAGTTTATAATTTACAGTTATTTGCTTTTATGTGAATATATCAGAGGGAGCTCATATGAAGAGGTCCAATAAGATCAGTGGCGGATCCTGGTGATATTCTCAAAGGGGATAAAAATAATTATATTTAATGAAATTATACATACATATAATTTATATTAATATAATTATTATTAATATAATTTAACATACAAAAATTAAATGTTTTATATAGATAGATAAAAAAGACCAAATTTAAGGGGACAGGGGAGGTAACTGCCCCCATTAACCCCCTCTGTATTCGCACATGCATAAGATTTCGTCATAAATACCTTTTAAATTTTTTATTATTGAATTTAAACGAAATTGAAAAATATCTATAGTAGGTGAATGATTTTTTATCAAGACTACCTTTCATACGTATTTTTACATAGAAAATAAGATTCCTGAGATAAAAATTAAAATAGCTGCTTGGGTTCACTTCTTAGCAGCATTCACGCCCCATTACTGGCACTTATCTTTGCCACGTGCTTCTCCTCGGCGCTAAAACGTCAGCACGAGAGCCTTACACCTTAACGTCGAATCTAAGCAGCTAACGCATCGCAGAAGATTTAGACACTACGGTTGCCATAGCCGGATTGAGAAAAAAGTGTAGTGGGTTGCAACACTAGTTTTATATTTTGTTAAATTGGAGGTGTTTAGATTTCGAAATAAAATGTTTTGCTCAAAATTCTAGGGTTTGGCAGCTGATCTACCAAAACTTCAAAATAGAATTTACTAGTTAATATAAGCAAATAATGGTAAATGCAAGTTTTACTTACTACAGTTATTGACAACGGGATGAACAGATGGGTGACAATTCTAGATCCTATAACTCTATAATGCAATGTTGCCTGTCTCATGTTTAATAGCATTTTTTTTTATTTTATTGGTGTTCTTAACCTACTCTAAGAATTTGGTAGTATTGACATTCTGTATATAAAAACTAGCTATAGTCCGCCCGGTCTTAGAACAACATGTTGAGTCATCCAAGGCTGCGCGCAGCAATCCTACCAGTGGCGTCACCGGTGTATTTGAAATGAGGGTCAATCAAGCAGCTGTAGAAAACAAAACAAACACGTTGCGCTGACCGCTTTCTTTCTACAACACTGAACACCGACATCCCCTTCTATACGCCGAAATACAAAGTTGGACTCGCCCGTTTCAAATTTTGCGATCTGCGCAGCTTTAGTGATGTGCTGTTCTTAAACCATTCCCAACCAACCCATTATACATATTCGTTTTGATGATGAAATCATATACTGTTCCTGTAGTTTAGATAATTCTTTTGGACATCCACTGCACAATTTACCTGAATTATTCACATATTTTTGTTACAATATATCCCTACACAGCCACCACAGAGCCTACAACAAATTAGCGTTCAATATCTATATCAAAATACATTAGACCAAAACCTTAAGGAAAATCTAGAAGAATTAAACACAGAGTTGTATGAACATCTAAGAGCAGGCATACAACAAGCCGCAAAAGAAGCCTTAGGAGAATATTTTAGAAAAAAGCCAACAAATTACTGGATAGACGAGGGTTTAATGGAGGAAATATGTTACAAAAAAGAATTATACATAAAATGGCTTAACACCAAAGCAGACGAAGATGGAAATGCCTATAAGATCCAACAAACCAGAGTAAGACGGTTAATAAAAACTGCGAAACAACAAACGTGGGAAAAAAGTGTAGAGACGTAGAAATGTACATAGGAGGAAGGAGAACGACAGAGATATAGAAATTTATAAGGTATGTAAAATCGCCACATCGAGAAAAACAAGAATACAAAATATGCCTGCCGAAGAATGGAGGCAACACTATCAAAAACTATTTACAGAGACATGACCCATATTCCAAGAAACCACACTGCGAGAAGAAAAAACGGCTGATATTAATTACATGGAAATACAAGAACAAGTGATTAAAACGATTAAAGAAAAATGGAAAGTCGCTAAAAAATGCAACATGGAAATTGTATAAGATGATAACAAAACTTATGAATATGGGGTATAAATGAGGGAAGTGTACCAAAAGAATGGAAAACTGGATATATATCTACAATTCAAAAGAAAGAAAAAATAGACACCTACGACAGCTATCGAGGAATAGCAGTGACAAGTACTTTTAGCAAAATATATGGACGAATTGTAAGAGACTTAATTGAACAACAACATCAAACTGAAGAATCGGGAAAACAAAGCGGATTTAGGGCAGGTAGATCATGTCTTGATAACCTGTTTTGTCTAACGCAAATAGTGCAGAAAAAACTGACAACCGGCAGAGAGCTACATCTGGTATTTCTCGACGTATCAAAAGCTTACGATAACGTACCTCTAATGAAACTGTGGAATGTATTGGAAAACAGCAGCATCAACACTACGTTAGTCAGGGCTGTGAAAAACCTGTATGATAATCAAACAGCGAGAGTGAAGGTAGGAGCAGGCTTGACAACAGACTTTAAAGTTACGAAAGGGTTAAGGTATGGTTGCCGCATTTCGCCGACGTTATTTAAGATATACATAGAAAAAGCTCTTAATTTATGGAAAAGGAAATGTATGGGAATGGGAATACCACTGGACGAGGAGACTACACTATACATGTTACAATTTGCCGATGATCAGATTATTATGGTGCAAGAAATAGAGGATATTAAATATATGACAAGAAAAGCTATAGAAGAATATGATAAACGGGGGCTTAAAATCAATGTAGATAAATCAGCATATTTAAGTATAGGATACGAACAAGACGCTTTAACCTTAGAAACAGGCGAAATTATACCGGCATGTGAAGAGTACAAGTATTTGGGGCAACGGTAGGAAAACAAGGGCTATATAGTACGGAAGTGAAAGAGAGAATAAAGCAAGGTCGGAAAGTAATAGGAGTCCTAAACGGTATACTTTGGGATGCAGGTATTAGTAAAAAGAATAAAAACAAATATATGCCACTATGGTCCAAAGCGTGATATTATATGGATCCGAAATTTGATAACTCTCAGAACAACATAAAAACCAACTAAAAGTTATGGAAATGGACTATTGGAGAAGATCCGCAAGAATATCTCGAAGAGAAACAGTTAGAAATATAAGAGTACGTGAAATAGTGGATGCAGGAAGGGAGAAATTGAAAAAAGATAACTATCATGATATAGGCATGTCCAAATAATGGCCAACAACAGACCCGAAAAAAGCAATGGAATGGTAACCAAGACAGAAAAGAAAGAGAGGACGGCCAAGAAGAGGTCGGAATGAGGAAGTAGAAAACCTTAAACAAAAGTGGGAAATCCAACAAGGAGCTTGGATGAACAGAAAAGAGTGGAAACAAATATTGAAGTCCGGAAGATCCAGATAGAGGTAAAAAACGGAAAGAAGAAGAAAACAATGAAACCCTTACTATTTTTTATTAAATAGAGTAAATTACTTACTTCATCGTAGTCCTCATTTAACTGCATGTGTCGAGGATAGAGTAATTTATAAGCAATTCCTCTACAAATAAATTCAAAGAATTAAGCGCAAAATATCTACGCCCGTCCGTTTTTTGTGCTTGTACAATATTCCAAAAACTGGTCGGGTTGCTTTTTAAAATTATGCGAACTCCACAGCAAAATGCTTATTTAATATAAACTGACCAAGTTGCGTTTAAAATTCCGCAAACTAGAAGTTTTGATAATATAGACTGTTATACAACGTGTCCCGAAACGTACTGAAAACATTTCAAGGATGAATTCCAGAACTTATTTAGAGTCTAAAAGTCCAAATCAACATATGTCCTAAACGTAACCGTTAACGAGTTATTGTTTATTTTATAATTTATGATACTAAAATTTTAGTTCAACGGATTTCTGAAATCGTGATCGCGTCTTTTATTTGGTAACATTTGAACATCGTTTTTAACAAATTATTGTTTGTAACTTGACAGTTTATTACTGTGATACTGAGGTTATTGGCTTTTTGTTTGTATCGTTATTCTCCTCGCAATTCACAAGTGATTCACAATGCCAATGTTATATTCAACTGAAGAATATACAGATATTCATTATGTTTATGGTCTGTGTGATGGAAATGCTTTAGCAGCACAACAAGAATATCGTAGAAGATATCCCAATAGAAGACTTGCCTACCCGCGCAGTTTTCTTTAATTCTCATCGTCAGCTGAGGGAACATTGCACTTTCAATGCAAGACATGCAGTCGGCCAAGGAGTTGTCCGTAGACCCATAAACGGATTTTCTGCAGTCCATTCATGAAAATTATGATAATTATTGATACCATGAGGTGGCCGTGGGCTAGAGGTTAGCGCGTTAAACTTCTACCCGAAAGTCCTGGGTTCAATTCCCAGTACCGGAACATCGGATTTTTAATGGCCGTTCGCCCTCGCAAGGCAATGGCAAACCAGCGAGGTATTCTGCCTAGTAAATCTTCTCTGGAGTAGAAGTGTTTACACTTCCCGTGGTTCGGAGCCCACGTTAAGCTGTAGGTCCTCTATGTCTGTGGTACTTTAAACGCGCAACAGAGGCATAGGAGAGAAGATCGCTACGTCTCGTAAGAGATAAAGCAGTCGAAGAAGAATTGATACCATCTCGTGTGAAAGAAGCTGCATCGGTCGGTAGGTTTTGATTATTTTGTACCCAATTACAAAATCAAAATACAAAATAATATGGATGTAAGCGAACACTTATTATTCTCCAAACCTGGCTTTTGCATATTCCCGGACGTAATGCGATTCTTCGCACACTTAAAGACGGATCTTCTTGTAATAAATCAAGAACTTGTTCGTCATCATTTAAGACGACGCTTGCATTTTCAATATAGATTTAGTGTAGGCACTGTATATTCTTCATCAATTACTTACTCCAATAAAGGAAATAAAGATCAACGAAGTGAAAACCACGATTGCAAAAAACTTAAATCCAGGTTACGACCTAATCTTAGGCGTTATCATCAAACAACTACCAGAAAAGACTTATGTGCTTAACCCACATCTATACGAGGATTGTTCGATAACTACGTGACCTAACACAGAGATGGCGCAAATTCAGAGAAATCTTCTTTACCATTCTGTAGAACTATCCTTTATTAGATTAAATATGACGTTACAGAGCGATCTGTCAATTAGTCTGTTTTTGACAGTACGCCAAAGTGAACGTCTCGTGTGATTTTGTAAACAATGGAAAAAACTAAGTTTAGAGCAGTGATAAAGTACTTTCATTTGAAAGGCTTAACGCCAACCGAAATCAAAGCAGAGCTGGATTCAACACTATTGGGATCCGCTCCTTCGTTTTCAATGGTTAAACACTGGGTTGCCGAATTTAAGCGTGGTCGTGTGAGCACAATTGATGAACCCCGTAGTGGACGTCCAAAAACTGCTACTGCCCCGGATATGATCGAAAAAGTCCACCGTATCGTACTGGATGACCGTCGAGTAAAAGTGCGCGAAACAGCAGACATAGTGGGTATCTCAAATGACAGAGTGCACAGAATTTTAACTGAAGAAATGGAAATGAAAAAATACCCGGCGCGTTGGGTGCCGCGGTTGCTCACACCGGAGCAAAAAGTGAATCGTTTGAGTGTTTCTCGCGATCTTTTGGCACGTACAATGGACACACAAAGGTTCTCCGCCAACAAAGAAGGCAAAAACGGTTTTGTCAGCAGGAAAGGTTATGGTAACCGTATTTTGGGATTCTCATGGAATTATCTTGGTCGACTACTTAGAAAAGGGGAAAACAATAAATGGCGAGTATTATGCCAATTTGTTGCAACAACTTAGCGACAAAATCAAATAGAAACGGCCTCATTTGATAAAGAAGAAAGAGCTTTTCCATCAAGACAACGCACCTACCCACAAGTCTGCGATTGCAATGACCAAAATTCATGAATTGGGATTTGAATTAGTGCCCCATTCGCCCTATTCCCTAGATTTGGATCCCAGCGGTTATCATCTGTTTCCAAACCTGAAAAAATGGCTCGGAGGTAAGAGATTTTCATCTAATTCCAAGGTAATCGCTGCTGTAAATAGCTATTTCGAGGACTTGGATTCATCGACCTACAATGAATATTTGGAATATCGTTGCAATAAGTGTGTTGAGCAAGCAGGAGACAGTATTTAAAAATACAATGTTGTTTGTCAAAAAAAAAACTTGTTTTCTTTGTTAGCCCACGTAGTTATCGAACCATCCTCCGGATCCAATTTTAAGATTGGGATTCTTTCCATCTCAGTGGAAGGCCGCCCAAATTATATTATTACCTAAACCTGGGAAACCGGCAGAGGAAGTTACAACTTAGCGTCCCATAAGCTTGTTACCCATTTTGTCAAAGCTATTTGAGAAAATATTTCTTAAAAGACTGAAGCCAATATTGGAAAAACAAAACATCATCCATGAACTTCAATTTGGCTTTCGAGAACAACATACTACGATCGAACAGGTGCACCGCGTAGTCGAGATTGTATGAGAATGCTTCGAACGCAAGAAGTACTGCTCAGTGGATTTTTTTGGATATTACACAGGCTTTTGACAAAGTGTGGCACCAGGGACTTCTATATAAACTGAAACGAAATTTACCCCATCCATATTATCAACTTCTCAATTCGTACCTGAGTGATAGATATTTTATGGCGAAATACCAAGATGTAATCACAGGTTTATATCCTATTCGAGCTGGTGTACCACAGGGTAGTGTTCTGGGGCCTGTACTCTATCTCTTTTACACATCTGACATACCAACATCACCACATACAACCACAGCTACCTTTGCCGATGACACGGCAATAATAGCAGTAAATGAAAAACCAAGGACCGCATCCCAGTACGTACAACGATCACTAAATGAATTACAAGAGTGGCTAAAAACATGGAGAATAAGGGCTAATGAAACTAAATCGGTGCACGTAACGTACATCCTATGTAAAGACACCTGTCCTACAGTTCTCCTAAATAATCAACCGCTACCACAAACCGAAGATGCCAAATACTTGGAAGTGCACATTGATAGACGGCTCACCTGGAAAAAGCACATTTTCGCTAAACGTAAACAGCTCGGGCTAAAATAGTCTAAACTCTACTGGCTAATTAGCCCGCGATCTAAATTATCCATTGAAATAAACTTCTTGTTTACAAAGTGATTTTAAAACCAGTATGGACTTATGGAATGGAACTTTGGGGCACTGCGAGTTCATCAAACTTGGAAATCTTACAAAGATTCCAATCCAAAACACTTCGAACTATTACCAATCTACCATGGTACATGGCAAATGATATAATACACCGTGACTTACAAATAATGTCTGTGAAAGAACAAGTTCAGTGTGTGGGTTCGCGATACCTAAAGAGACTGGAATCACATCCTAATACGCTAGCTGTTAACCTATTTGATAATAGTAAAACAACGTATCGCCTTAAAGCTTACGGCTTGATATAGCTTAAGGATTAAGCTATATCACATACTAGACTTACCTAACCGATAAGATGTAACTATACACGCCCATACTTCCTAAATAATCATTTAGATTAAGAAATATTAAGTTAAGGCTTTAATGTAAGTCATTAACATCTTGTTAACTTTTACTTGTTTACATACGTCATTTGCTTATTGCTTTACGGCAACAAAAAAAATTACAAGAAGATCCGTCTTTAAGTATGCGAAGAATTGCATTACGTCCTGGAATATTATAGAAACCAGTTTGAAGAATAATAAGAAGTGCTCGCTTACATCCATATCATCATCAAAGAGTTCAAGCTCTAGGTCAGACGTCGGCAACCTGTGACCCGCGGGTCACCAAGTGACCCATTTGATAATTTCAAGTGACCCATATGATAATTTTAAGTAACCCTTTTGAGTTCCGCAAATAAAGTATAATTTCAAACTTAATTATAAACCATAAACATCTTTATTTTTTTTATTAGCCCGCAATATCCCATTGTTGGGCAATGGTCACCCCCATAAGGGGGGGTTGTTGATCTACTCTCCCATAGGGATCAATCCTCGTGGGAGAGAGGCGCCGCGATAACGCAACCTGCGCGTCACCCATCCCAGTACTGACCGGAGCCATCGCTGCCGTAACTCTCCCGATCGTACGCGAACGGGCGACGAATGTGCGCAACCCATGACTTTACATTCATACATGAAGAAAATTTATTTGCAAAAGTATCTACGCAACAACTTACGGATGTAATGTAAGACGCTTCAAAGCTTTTTTGGAGGAAATTGAATCGAAATATGCAGATTTGCTGTTACATTCTGCAATACAATGGTTACGTTGAAGCAAAGTGCTTAATAGATTTGTAGAGCGCTTTTATGGTATACAAATATTTCTTTATGGAATCGGTGGAAATGATTTCAAACTCAATGATAAACAATGGTTTTTAAGACTTTGGTTCTTAACAAACATAATGAACCATTATAATGATTTCAATATTCGACTCAAACGAAATAACTATACAATTTTGAAAATGTACGAGGAATGGAAGAGTTTTCCTTCTAAATTAGTATTATTTGAAACTGATAAAAAACTAAAATATTTCTTTTTTTCCCTTGTCAAAAAAACCAATATGAGAAAGAAAATGTCGATGAAAGCAATCTAAATATGTTCGAAAGTTGGATTTTGAACATTAGAAATGAATTTGAAAGTATATTTAAAAGTTTTAAGAAGCACGGCGAAATGTTTACATTTATAATAAAGCCCGACCAAATAGAAGAAAATATTTTAGATTTGCAGTATTTTGAATATCTTAAAATTGATAATTTCAGTTTAGAAATGATTGATAAGTTCAACGTTGTAGACAGATAAATTCAAGGCATTGCGGAAAGATTTAGAAAAAACGGAAGACAATCATCTTGTCATGATATCAACGTGTTGGGCATCACATCCTACGATGTTCTCATTTAAAAAAAAATTGGTTTTGCCATTTTGTCCGCGTTCGGTTCTACTTATAAATGTGAGCAAATATTTTCACACTTGAAATTTATTTTAAGTAAGAACAGGAGCAGCTTAACTACCGAAAATTCAGATGCTTTTATTCGTCTTAAGGTGACTAAGTTGACGTCACAAATTCAGCATCAGGGGAGCCATCGTTAACGAAGAGAGCGTTTATAAATAAAGTTCATAAATTAATCAACTAAAATTTGACAATTATACTAGTTTTTATAAAAATTACAAAAATTATGGTTTTGTTTTTATGTTTAAAGCTTAAAAGCATATTGTAACTATTTTCTCAATAACATTTATCTTATTATTCACTAAAACACTGTTTTATAATGAAATACCACTGACCCGAAACCTCTTCTTAATAGTAACATTTTGGTTGATTTTGACCCGCAGCCAAAAAAGGTTGCCGACGCCTGCTCTAGGTAATGATTTTTGAAGCTCGTAATTGGGTTCAAAATAATCAAAACCTACCGCATATTTTATGGACAGATTCAGCTTCTTTCACACGAGATGGGATCAATAATTATCATAATTTTCATGCATGGGCTGCAGAAAATCCCCATTTAAGACGACGCTTCCATTTTCAACATAGATTTAGTGTTAATATGATAGCTGGTATTCTTAATGATCGTCTGATTGGCACGCCGTTTGAAGGTGCGAATTACGAATATTTTCTAGAAAACGTTTTGCCCTTATTACTGGAAGATGTGCCATTAAATATTAGACGTACAATGTAGTATCAACACGATGGGGCAACAGCACATGAATGTTTTCGTGTTAGAGCTTGGCTTAACGCACAATTTCCGGGAAGATGGATTGGAGTAGGAGGACCCATAGTATGACCACCGCGTTCGCCGGACCTTACTCTATTAGATTTTTATCTTTGGGGTCACATGAAATAGATTGTTTATGCAACTGAAGTGCACACGGTAGAAGAATTACGCCAAAGAATACAGCAGGCTGCCGATATTATTAGGAATAACCCAGCAACCATATTAACGCAGCGATCTCTTCTGCGACGTGCGGCTTTGTGTATCGAACACAATGGAGATAATTTTGAACATTTCTTGTAAATAAAATAATAAAAATGTATTTAAAAAGGATTTATTTCATAAAATTCTTTGAACTAAAATTTTAGCCACATAAAATATGAAATAAACAACAACTCGGCAACGGTTACGTTTAGGACATATATTTATATGGACTTTTCGACTCTAAATAACTTCTGGAATTCATCTTTGAAATATTGCCGGTACGTTTTAGGACACCCTGTATAATGAGACCGAAGAAAAATATAACCACATTCAAGTATTTCCGTTCTTAAGTAAAGACAGAAATCTTGGTTTGTCTAAGATAAGATAGATTCCTTCAATTGCGCTTTATTTTCCACTATTGTTCTGTTGTGAAAGACGTTTAATTTAAGTAAATATACATTGAAGTTACAATCACTCAAACTCCATCCTGTGCAATAAACAGCAAGCTACAAATTGAATGAGATATGAATACACAGAATGGACCCCGTAAAAGTGGTTGCCGCAACCCAATACGGTATGGCAACCAAAATCACATTTTCTTTAATTTAATTAAATTGGTCAACGTTGTCTACTCATGACAATATGAAGTCGAACTGGCAATTAAATTTTAAGGAAGATATTTTCAAACAGCGGGGATACAAATTTGTTGCTTGAATGCCGTGGAAATGCAGCTGTAGCTGGCAAATTATATATGTGGCGCATTTCAACAAGAATACCACCGCATGAAGGAATATTTAGACTATTTGAAACATATTTACAACATGAAGGCAAATTACGAGGGGTATTTTTAAATAAGGTCGGTTTTTTAATAAGAAGAAAAATACTGTAAATATCATTAAAATATATTTTTTTCCATGTTATACATACTTTCCTACATAATTTCCATTTTTTTCAAACCTTTGTCATACCGCTCAACAAGTTTTTGAATTCCGACGCCAAAGAAATCTGCCGCCTGTGAAGAAGCCCAATCAATGACTGCAGTTTCCACTTATTCGTCGTCGTTGAACCGTTGACCACCAAGGAACTCCTTTAAGTACCGAAACAAGTGAAAATCACTGGGTGCAAGGTCTGGACTGTAAGGTGGATGATCCAGTTGTTCCCATTCAAAAGACCTGGTTAGACCTTGTGTTTGTGCAGAAACATATAGCCGTGCATTGTCATGGAGCAACATCACACCGGAAGACAGTAGGTCACGCCGGAGTTTTCTCAAGGTTACACAATACGCATCAGAATTGATTGTTGTGCCTCTCGGCATAAAATCCACTAACAAAATCCCTTCCTTGTCCCGAAAAACAGTTGCCATGAGCTTTTGTGGTGAAATTGTCTGTTTGGCTTCCACTCTGGTTGGCGATGATGTATGTCACCATTCCATTTACTGTTGCTTGGACTCAGGAGTGATGTGAGACACCCAAGTCTCATCTCCTGTAACGATATGGCCCAACAATTCATATCCGCGATCGTGTGTCATTCTCACTCTCATTCACAAACGGACGTTATTTAAAAAATACCCCTCGTAGTTAATTTCAAAAGATGTAGGCCCAGAACGATTACGAACATGGGAAATGAACTAGCAGTGTTAGTGGCTGTGAACGAGAATCCTCATGTGAGTCAAAGAGATCTAAACAGAAATGTGGGTATTAGTAGAACTTCAGTTCATAAGAATTCTGAAAGCAAATGTATTTCATCCCTAGGAAGCTACTTTGGTGCAGGAACTGCATGAAAATGACCCTCAGAGAAGAACACAATTTTTTAATTTCTTTCAGAATCAACTTTTTTGGATCCAAATTATTTTTAATTATATATTGTTTAGCGGTTAGGAAAAATGTTGCAGTGAATAGGCATAACTCGCACTTTCACACAAGGGATTCCACACTAGATTCCATATGGGTTGTCCATTTTCAAACAATGTTTTCTGTAAATTTTGGTGTGGAGTGGTAGGTAACCACTAGGCTTTTTTTTGTGCTACAATTAAACAAATAATATATCAAAATACGGTAGTATACGAGGATGATTTACAAAATAGAATATTCTAGATGTGTACATCAGTTGCACCTGATTCGCTAGCTGGAGTCCGTAGCTCGTTCTTAAAACGAATTAGAAAAAATGTAGAAATGGATGGAGGCAATTTTGAACATTTACTGAATTAGATAGAACTTTGCTATTTACTTTTTGTTGTTTTTCACTTGTATAGTTTTTACTATGTTGCGGTTGCACCAGTGGGTGCTTTTCTTGTTAAATACTGTTATTTATTATATTATTATTAGCCCGCAACATCCCATTGTTGGGCAAGGGCCTCCCCCATAAGGGGGGTTGTCAATCTACTCTCCCATAGTGATCAATCCTCATGGGAGAGAGGCGCCGCGTTAACGCAACCTTCGGGTAACCCATCCAAGTACTGACCTGAGACCACGCTGCCTTAACTCTCCTGATCGTACGTGAACGGGCGACGAATATAATTTATATTATTGAAACTGTTAATTACTACAGGAAGATATTAACTTGACAGATTGTAATTGTGGTCCATTTTTATTCTATAAGAACCTTCACTAATCTCAGTTGCTGTGGTAAATGTACGTTGGGTTGCATCAACTTAGCTGTATATAGAAATATAGTGATAGTATCAATATTGCATATCTTTTAGTAATGATTAATTAATACGGAATGTTATGTTCTTATTGCCCAAGAAAAAATAAACTGCGAAGCTCTGAAAAAAGTACGCAAAAGAAGTTTGGATATTTAAAGGTAAGATCTGGACGTGGACACGCTGTAAACATCGACTTATCGAAATGGTTGTATACAGGGTGATTACTTTATCTTGCAACCGGTAGGTAGGCTACACATATTACAGCTGTTTGTATTCCATATGTATCTTAGTAAACTTTACATCGTTTAAATAAATAAAAATCAACTTTGGATATACTAAGAAACAACAATGAAACTGTTTACTAATAAACAAGATGCAGTTTTGCAATAGGTGCATTTACAATATTTTTTTGTTCTAATTTCAACAAAACAGAGAAAGCCAAAATATGTTGACATAACAATACAATCGACAAGAAATTCAATTAAATGAAAACAGAAAGAAAAACCGTAATTAATAACGTAATAAATGTTCAAACTGCCGTCCACCTTGCTGTTCAGCTAAGTCAATCCGCCACAGAGAATTTCTAACCTACATGATTCAATAATTCTTTCACGAAAATCTTCATGAGCTTCTACGGGAGTTTCGTAGACATCTTTTTTACTTTACCCCACAAACAGAAATCTAACAGAGTCAAGTCCAGACTACGTGGAGACCAAGGATGAATTACACCTCTTGCAATTAATCTGTTATGGAAAGTTTCACCTTGGTAGTTTCTTACAATATTATGGAAGTGGGCAGGTGCTCCGTCATTATGTCTTCTAAAAGTTGAGGCAAATCATTTTCTAAAAAATGTAAATACATTTCCCCATTTAAACTGCCCTCAAAGAAGTCTGAACCAACGGTACCCCACCACACATTTATAGTAAAAATTCTTTGAACATGTGCTTGCTGAATCCAATATGGGTTATTTTGTGAATAGAAATGTCAATTTTGTCTATTTACACACCCATTGTCCCTAATCGTCGCTTCGTCAGAAAATAGAATATTTGTTAGAAATAGTAGACCAATAGCAACTTCGTTTCTTAAAAATTGGCAGAAATTCTCTGGACGTGGGTAATTATCTTCAGTAAGATGTTGCACTAATGTGACGTAAGATGCAACCGGTTTGCTTTTTATTATTATTATTATAGCGAGTATTTGCATCTATTGCCGCTTCTCGCATCCTAAGCGCCATCGGTTTTTGTAATTCCAGCCTCCTCGTAATCCTCTCTTTTCCATTTCACTTTCTATGTTATTTATCAATTTCTGCCGAGGTCTCCCTCGTTTATTTCTTTGTCCTGGAACCCAGTTTCATACCTTTAGTGGTATTCTTTCTTCATTCATTCGGCGTAGATGCTCATACCATCTTAACTGCTTTTCATTTATCCTATCCATAATAGTATCTTTGACTACCATACTCTCTGATATCTTCATTTCTAACGTGACCGTACAAGGTTAGGCCACAACATCTTCTCCAGTATGTCATTTCCGCTGAGAGTAGTTTGTGATTAATCTTTTCGTCTATAACCCATATGTCCGACCCATATGTCATAACCGGTTCTATTATTGTTTTAAATATATTTGGTTAGGATTTTATTCCACAAGATTGGATGTAGTGTTTTTGTCATATTCTTTTCTCTGCATATTTTCTTCATTATGTCCTTGTCGTCTTTACCATCCCCATATTGTAACTCCCAGATATTCATACTGACTAACACTTTTTATTGTTCCATTGTCTAGCTCTACATCTTGTCCTCTTACTCCTATGACCACATACTGCGTCTTTTCTGTATTCACCCCTAAACCCCACTTTTTGTATTCCTCTATCAGTTTATTTAGCATGTATGTCATATCCTGCTGATCTTCTGTGATAACTATTTGATCATCTGCAAACAGAATCGTATATATCGGGCTTTCACCCAGCCATTTTCCTATCGGACTGCATTTTCTGATCCAATGTTTTAAGGCGGCACACCGGTAAATTTTAAAAAGGGTTGGGGAGAGGCAGCATCCCTGCTTTACTCCTTTCGAAGGCGAGAATGGTAAAGAGATTTGATTGCCGACTTTTACGACGACGGCTTGGTTTTCTCTGTATAGTGTTTTTACTGCGTTTATGTACACTTTGTTTATGCCTGCTTGCTTTAATGTAATCCATAGTTTTTGAAGGAAGACGGAATCAAATGCTTTTCTTAAATCTATAAACGTAACATGGAGTTCTCTTTGTCCAGATTTTTCTCTGCTAAGTGTCTTAAAGTAAATAAATTATCTGTACACGATCTTCCTGGTCTAAAACCGCATTGCTCTTCTATTTCCTTAGCTTCTTTCTCTATTCTTGCTTTAAGGACTCTTCCTTATAATCTTCCAACGGACGACATTACGCCTATTCCTCTATAGTTCCCACAATCGTTTCTATTTCCTTTTTTGTAAATTGAATTTATATGAGAAATTTTCCAATCCGTTGGTATGTTTTCCCCATTTAGGCATTTATTAAATATATTACAGATTATTTCTATGTAGCGCTCTTGTTGTGTTGTCAATAGCTCGATAGGCAGATCGCCTGGCCCTGGTGCTTTATTATTTTTCATTTTCTGTAGAGCTTTCTTTAACTCTTCTGCAGTAATTTGTTCTATTTCACTTTCCTCTACTTCCCCCGCATCTAGTTGTGTGTCCAAAAATTCTATTCGATTCTCTGTCAGTGGTTCACTATAGTAGTCTTTCCATGACTCCGTTTTTATTGGATTGATTTTTTTGCTTCGTTTGTATTTTTTCTTAAGCTGTTTATAGTTTTCCAAGCTTCTCTGGACTTAGATCCTCCTATCATTGAGTTTATTTGTCCGCATTTCTTGTCCCATGCCTCATTTTTCCACTTTTTTATTTCTTTTTTAACTATGTATCTATATGGGTTATATTCCTTGCGATCTTCTTCCTCTTTTATGGCCAGGTATTTAAGACGCAACCTTTTCTTTTCTTCTACCAACTCGATTAGTTCATCCGTCCACCAGAAGTTTTTTTGCCATTTTTTTCTTGTTCCAAGGGCTTCCATTGCTGTTTTATGTAATTTTCCTTTTAGTTTTTCATATATTTCTTCTGGCGTGCCCGTTATGTCTTCTTCTAATTTTTGTGCTAATCGTATTTTGTAGAGAAAGCTAGTGGATTCATTCTTTAGGCTGTCTAGATTGTAGACTTTAGCTCTCTCTGTCCTTCCATCCTGTTTGTCTTCCACTGTTTGCTTGTTATATTTTATTTCTATGGGTGACTTAACTAGCAAATGCCCTGCGCCACATTCCGCTCCTCTCCACACTTTCACGTCAAATGGTCTTATATATGAGTTTTGCTTTATTGCAATATAATCTAATATAGATCTCAAGGTTTTTGTTTTTTGGATCCATGTATATTTATTGATCATTTTATGTTGGAAAAATCCATTTACGATTTTTAATTAATGTTGTTCTAGCCATCTTGTCCCATTTTCGTTGACCACATCCTCACCGTGTCGTCCAATTATTTTACTGCCAAGGGCTTTACCTACCCTTCCGTTCAAGTTCCCTAACATGATAATTTCTTGTTTAGCTTTTATTTTACTTAGTTCCTCCGAGAGTTTGTCAAAGAACTCTTCCTTTATGCTTGTATCCGAGTCCTCGGTGGGTGCGTATATTCCGATTAGTCTTACATCTCTCCCTTTTATTTTCAAGTCGGTTGTTAATATCCTTTCATCTATTGGGTTCCAATTTACTATACTTGCTTCCCATTTCTTTTTTATCGCCACGATCACGCCAGCTTCTGCTCTCTTTGCTTTCTCTACTCCGCTCCAAAAGTATATGTATTCATCTGTGTTTTTGTTTCCTTGCCCTTTCTTTTTTGTTTCGCTGAGTACTGCAGTGTCAATGTTGTATGTGTGGAGCTCTCTAAAAACGTATTTTGTGCTTAAACCTTGAATGTTCCAACATCCTATATTCATTTGCCGTTTTCTTTTTTGTGTCGTTTTTCGTGTAGTCCGTCCAGTTTGCTTTTAAAATGTTACATACTGAACTTTGGCTAAAACCTACAGTGCTTGCAACTGCTCGTTGGCTTATATGGGGATTACCAGTTACTTGTTCTATGACTGCCGCTTCAGCTTCTATAGTTGTGACATTGTCTCTCCTTTTGCGTCCGGATATCTTTGTACATACCTTCGCACTGCTAAGTCCGCTGTCCCTCTGCGTTCTCCCAAAATCAACATCATATCCGTTTTCTCGCTATTAGAATACATTGAAACTTTGTTATTACCACAAAAATTTATACAAATCAACAAGTACAGAAGTTTGTTAAGTTTTGACAAAACAGTAATTTACATTTACCTGTCCAAAGAACTATTAATATAAACAAATACTTTTTATAGATAAAAAGGAAAGTTAACTATGCATTTCATGCACATCTAAGAGGTGTAGCCTACCTACTTGTTACAAGATACAATGATCACACTGTATACAGTACAGTTATCTCCAACAATTTTTATTGGGCCAGTGTGTGCGTCATTCTACCCACCACGATGGTGCATTACGTTTCAAATTTTAAGTTTTTTTTTGCATGAATAGAACATAGTACGAAAAATAAAAACTGTTATTTACATAAGAAATCCAGTTCTTAGAAGCAAATAGCGGAAAGGCCCATTTTGTTCAAATGTAAAATTACCCTTGCAAATTGATGGATTATCTTATCAGAGCTATACTTTGGACTTTCAGAAAGTAGAATAATAAGTTACCTCAATAGAAGCACATTTTGTAAATATCTTGTATTTTAAACGTGTAAGAATGGCATAAAGCACTATGCTTCAACTCGAAAACAATTAATTTAGATGGGGCCCAGTCAGAACCAATCATTAAACCAACATTTGCTGTTTACAACTACAATCAGTTTTCTATTTGTGATACTTTCTAGCCTGTCTTTACGTTTTATATGTATAGCTCTCCAAAATGTGTTAAGATCATGAATCATGATAAATATCATGGAAATAGAATCAGATACTCTCCTACAGTGCATTTTCCCATATCTAAATTAGTTTACTTCCATGGCAAAAAATTTAAGTTCGACAACCTCTTTGATAGTTTAGCCGTTAAACTTGTTTGTAGTAAAATTAAATCAAACTGAATTATCTCGAAAACAAAGCTATAAAATGTAAAGCCATCTCTATTTGTTATATATTTTTCTTATGGCAGAAGTAGGCACAGATAAAGCAATACAATGTATTACAAAACATTTTGTTTTGTTTATACCAAATTAGCTCAATAGGGAGGGACCTCGATAAGGCAGTGGCAACAAGCGCTGTCAGTCGAGATCACAGTGAAATGCGGCTCAATCGGCCGCGGGGTCAAACCTCGGCTGAGGCGACCGTATTTCATTTAGTTAAGTTTAGGGTGCATGTTGCATGAATGGCTAGTATGTAAAGGACGCCCGCACCCCCTGAAGTAATGCGAAAGCGCTACGGGGGGGGGGGG
>JABXWE010008922.1:0-37596 GCA_014611495.1 Limonius californicus | reverse complement strand
GAAGCATACTCGGGTTTAGAAAAATACCATTCCCTAGCAGTTCCTCCTAATTTGGTAATAACTATCAACAAAATAGCATTATCATCTATTTTATAAGTTTGCTTAAGTAAATCCACCCTTCCAAACCAATTTTCTGGATCTTCGTCCGGGTTGCCATTAAAATTTGGTAATAATGCTGAAACTTCTAAGTTACTTAACCTTCGTTGGTCGTTTATTTGTATTGCATGAACGGTGCTTGCAATAATGTCTTCCACAGAAACCGCTACAGGTTGTGCTTCAGTTTGGACTTGAACTTCTGGGTCGGGACCTGGCATGGTGACTCACCAACAAAGAACACCGGCACGACGCTCTTCTTAACCTATCGGCCTCGTGTTTTGAAACTGATTTTTTACTTTTACTGCTACCCCACACCTGAATTTTTGTAGGTGTTTAGTCGAGCGGTTATTGGGATAGAGTAAAGAATAAGATTCAAATAATAACGCACTTTTTTATTGAACTTAACAAGCATCGTAACGTAACTCACTACAGAACAGAACAGAACATAATGTAATAATATCAACCGGAAGCCACGCCTTTATCATGCCCCCTGACGGACAACAGGGTTACTGGCGCGAAATTCAAATTTGACTACTACACGAAAATGCCCCTTTGGGTAATAATTGTTCTTGGGTTGAGGCAGTTATTCTTTCTGTTTCTGTTTTGTTAAATTCTTCATGCTTGTCGCTTTCTACTTCGCTTTAAGGGCCGGTTTTTCAATGATGGTTTAAACTCAGTTCATAGTTTAAACCAAGTTCATGCAGAATAGTGCGTTTTTCAATGGCCGATTAACGGTTAAACCCAGTTTAACTCTGAACCGTCAAAGTGGGAGGTTTAAACCGTGTTCATAATAACCTCAAAACTCGCCTTGTGTTTGTTGCGTTTACAGATTATTTTAATTTTAAATAAGTAGGGGATATGGCTGAACTCTATAATTTAGTGGAAAGTGATGATGACGATGTGCAGGAGTATTTAAATTATATTAACAGACAAAGACGTTCGCGAATAATGAGGGAAAAACCTGATCATTTTTTAAGATGGGATGCCGAAGATTTTTTTGTGCGGTTTCGCTTATCCAAAGAAACTGTACAGCGGATAATAAATGAGGTTTCAGAAACAATCGCTTCCCCAACTGAAAGGTAGCTATACTTAATTCATTTTTTTAATGTCTCAAAGGAGTATTTCCAGAGATATATAAAATACGGTGTGCAGTTGCTGATAAAGCTATTAGGTATTAATTGATGTTGTTTTATTTACAGAAATAGTGCCCTGTCTCCTGCCCTAATGGTACTCATTACGATTAGATTCTATGCTACGGGCTCTTTTTTGGTTACTGGTGGAGATTTTGCTGGAATTCACAAAAGTACGCCAAGTAAAGTTGTCCGCAAAGTTTCTTGTGCTTTAGCTAGTCTGGGTCACCGTTACATAAGATTCCCAGAAACTGAAGACGAAGTAACCATTGTACGCCAAAAGTTTTATAATATTGCAAAATTTCCACGCTGTGTAGGATCGGTAGACTGTACACACATAAAAATCCAGTCTCCTGGCGGTGAGATGGCAGAGACTTTCCGAAATAGAAAAGGCTTTTTTTCTATAAATGTGCAAACCGTTGGTGACCCAGATTTAAAACTGTTGAATATTGTGGCGCGTTGGCCAGGTGCTTCACATGATTCGACAATTTTTAATAATTCAAACATAAGAAACAAATTTGAACGAGGTGAAATGAGAGATAGTTTACTTGTTGGTGATAGTGGATATGGGATTAAAAACTATTTAATTACACAACTATCTGCTCCAGTAACAAGAGCTGAACAACTTTTTAATGAATCTTTAATAAGAACCAGAAACCCTGTAGAACGACAGTATGGGATATGGAAAAGAAGATTTCCCATATTAGCCCTTGTAATTCGTTTGAAATTAGAAAGTGTAGAAGCAGTTATTGTTGCAACAGCCGTATTGCACAATATAGCATGTGAAATGCGTGAAGCAAATCCGCCTGTACATGAAGATATTGAGGCTGCTGTAAATTTAACCGAAGATGTACAAAATGGTGGCTACCAAGGTGCTAATAATAATGGAATCGGTCCTAATAACCTAATGCGATCTACTTTAATTCACCAATATTTTCAGGAATTACTTTAAAAATTAAACCTTCAATTATTTATTATTACCATTAATAAAAATGTAATGTAAATATGAAGTTATTTATTAATATTTAATTAAATTTACAGTTATTTTATAATTACTTTTTTTTTATTAATTCAGCCTCTAATATTCGATTTTTTAAGGCGTGTTCTTCTTTCAACATTTTTATTGTGATATCGTGAATTTCTTTCTGGTTGGCACGCTGCTCCAAGAGCAATTCTTAAAGTTCCTAAGTCTATTTCATTTAATGATTTTCCTTTATATTCTAAACCTTGTCCTTTTTCAAAAAGGATTAGCAGTTTGGAGACTTTCGCCATTTGGTATGCGTCTTGTGTTATTCTACAACAGGTATGTGTTTTAATGTAAAAAGGTAAATTGTAATTTTTTTTGTAGTCATATTGAAAAACTGCTATAATAAGAGAGATAATTACTCCGAGTTAATAACATACATACCAACTTAGAAAGCCTATTACAAGTTCTTTATCAGATTATAGAAAAATTAAGTTTACTTACTCATAAAACTCTGCGTGCGTTTTCTCTGTATGCCCCATAAATTTGGCAAATTGTGCGTATTCATCTTTATTTAAATTTATAATTTGCATTAAAGTTCTAATTTGTTTTCTCAATCGATTTGATGAAATTGCTTTCGGGTTTTCTACGCCACTGACCATGGCAAATTTTTTAATTACTACATCTGCTCTTATCCATTGGTTTTCCGCTCCAGGGTATGCAAATAAATACGGGTTTACTTTAGGAACGATATCACTCTCTTTTCTAATTTTCAGCAAGACATTTCCAAATCATTCAAATAAGATTCAACATGAACATATTGCACATCTCCAATCCGTCTTCGATTGAATAAAATTGTTAAAGGCAAAGAAGCTTCCGTTAATATTCTAAATGCATTTTTGTTTGAATTTTTTTTGTAAAATGTTTTTAGTTGCAATGTTGTCAAGATAATGTCTAAATTGAATAACATCTTGTTAAGTAATCTCACAGGTTTGTTCCATTTATTTTCGACTAAATCCTTCAATGCTAAAGATGATATTTCCCAATTCAACCATCTGTTTGAATCGATTTATATTTTTTAATTTTTCTTCAACGTTGTTACATTTAACCCACATATTACCAAAATCTTATTTCCTGAAAAATTAAGTTTTATTGTGCTTACGGTAATAAAGATAGACACTAAAACAATTATTTGGAAAGAATTTATTATTAAAATATTTACAATATTGAAAAAAATGTTGTCCTTTTTAAAGGACGGTGGTAAGATATGCAACATATAAGTTCAAGGAAAAATAAATTCAAATAAGACAAATAATGAAGTGGATAACACATCTATACTAAAATAATATTCTCTACGATTACACAGTATGATACTTATAAAAACAATACTTTGGATGTAACGCTACTTCGCATTTATAGCAAACAATAATTAAATTTTTATGGCATACAGCACAACGCGTCTTGATTTTTTCGATAGCTGATCAAGTGATCTAATCGATCATGTTGAGAATGTCCATGAAAGTTTGCAGACTTTCGGCTAGGACCCCGTTTAGTTGTTGTTTTATACGTTTCTAGAAATGATAGTGCTAGAGATTGTCTAAATCTCATATGGTCTTTTTGCCACCCCCGAGCCTTCATAGCTGCCAAGAATTCTGTACTGCCATATCAAGGCAGTGACAGTTTAGTGGGAAATATCACTTTTTACCTCTTATTGATGTTCTATATAAACTAATATTTTGGTCGGCCCGATCTATACTACCCATATTTTCATTCTATTTGGATATTATATTAGGTTGCGTAACAAGAATATTCTTTTTTTCTTTTTGAGAGTATCTTTTTACAGGATTTGTTGGATATATTTCCGTATGATTTGATGCAACACTAACAACGCTGTTGTCATGCCATTTACACAAAATAATACTGTCGGCACAAGAAGCAAATTCAAAAGTACCACGCTCCTTCTTTTTCAGATTGGAAGAATGAGACAATCGACAATCCTTACCTACTCGATTTTCCCTCATAGTACCTGTTGCTTTTATACCCATAAATTTTAATTCTTCAAGTAAGGCAATGATGGCAAAAAAATGATCGAAATATAAATGAAAATGGACATTTTAGGGTCCTTTTGCTGTAAGCATTGCGCAAACTGCAGTACAACGCTCGCTCCAAGTCCAAAATCGTTAAATTTTTCAGATATAATAGGAGTAGCTCCCTGGTAAGGTTCAAACCATTCTATATGTCCATATCCTAAAGTTCCTGCCCAAAATGTATATCCTCGCCTAATTGGTTGCCCCTTTATAAATTGCTTCGATCCGTGTCGACCAAAATATGGCGCCGTAGATTCATCAAGACTATGAGCTTCTTCAAATGGTGACATATCTATGAACTTTTTATTTAAAGCTTCAGTAAGGTGTCGAATTTTGGCGAACTTATCATTTTGGATCAGGTTATGATTATCACAAGAATGCGAATTTTGCATTATGTAACTAAACATACTACAAGATTATTTGTATCCTTGGAATTTTCCCAATACATGTACCGTCTGGGATGAGGTGAATAACCACTTAGTATCAGTATACTCAAGAAACAGCGTATTTCATCTTCAGTTATATCTCCATTTCCGTTCTGCATGGTTGCGTAATTGTTACTAAAGTTAATCAGCATTTGAATAATTTCACTATCAAAGAATAACGAGAAAACTTCGAGAGGTGTATATTGCCTTCTTGATCCGCATTACTCTGCCCATGGACGAAAACTGTGTGAGATATTTGTTTTTGAACAATTATAATTTTTCTTTTTTTATGAGTTGTCTTTTTTTCTTTTTTCGGATATGCATACAAAAGAAGTTCATCCTCGGTTTCCCATTGATCGGGCTCATCACGGGTAGAAAAAGTTATTTCTACTTCTGATCGTAGCTGATTTCCTGGTAAATTATTCAGGGTTACTTCGTCCTCTTCTCCTGAATCCTCATCTGTAATTTCAGCATTTGCATTTTCGGGTGGAAATATTGTTATTTCATTCGGCACGTCAACATCTGTATTTTGGAGTTCATCTAACAGCTCGTAGAGTTTTAACGGTCTTTTCCAGTAACTGCAAGAATATACTATTCCCTAGCATGTCATATTACCACTGACCTTTTAAAAGGACAGATAAACGAAAACACCGGTATTGACATAAAGAAAGCAAATATAACCTCAAATTTTCCGGTATTTTAAGAAATTGACATGCATTTTTCATCAAAAATTGCCAAAGAAATAGTTTTACACTTACCTCCAATTATCCATCTTGCGGTGCAAAAAACACGTCTAATATCAAATAATTATTTACACCTAAGTTTTACTAAAACCGTTTATCAGCCAAGTTTGCAACCTGTCAGATGCTTTGAGAAACTAAACAATTGGGTTTCATTACAGAAATTTTTTGCTTTCTCTATATTTAATTTATTAGTAATAGAATTTTTTTCATTTGCCATAATTTATTCTTCAAACATTTGAATAGGTACCCACTTTCCATTAACTTGACAGTAGTTTTACAAGTTCTTTTCAAACATTTTCCATTGTACTCGCAAGAGCAACTGCACTGATCCAATAAAATCCTTGCTGATAAACTGATACAATCTAATAATCCGCTGATGTGGAATCAGTTATGCCAGGAACACATTGTATTACCGATAAAACAAACAAGAGCATCAAATAGGCTTGGGGTGTGGTCTCGTTTCTCAAATTCAGATAACAATTACTTTCAATTATTATCTGTGGGCCGTTTATTATGTTACATCACAAAGTAATATGAAATACCTTCTATCATAACTAACATAAAATTTGGGACCGTCTGGAGCAGTTTACTTTCCAATACCATAAAAATTTTAGGACGCCTGGGAATTTTCTAGATTTTGATGATGCTTCAATATTTAAACTTTTTAATGATTTAAGGGCATTTGTCATTTTAGTAACTTCACTTTGCGTAGCTATCGGGAAATTCGTTATGGATATGACTTACGATATTCTTCACTTTTCTTTCGGCGTCTTTAATACATGGTCAGTCGAAATTAAGCTCCTCATTTTTGATGGACAAGCTTCTGTGTTTCACTTATCAAATAATTTTTTCGCTAAAGCGTTGTTTTGTATTCCAGTATCGTTATGTCTTTAGTACTGGTTATAATAAACACACAAGAATGAGTAATTATTTTATTATACACACAGTAACACTATTACATTTATGTTCGGTGGTCAGTGTTGGCCTACCCCAACATTCTTAAGGTATGTACGCACACTGCGCACTAGCGTCTACAGACTAAGCTTCATGGAGGCTCTCGATCCCAGACATGCGCCAAGCGACATAGGGTGGAAACGAAAACTAAACATTTATTCCCAATGAGCTCAACAGCTAGAGCATTATTCTCTTGTTCAGGTGGTGCTGGGCCGTACAAAGTTGAAATTTTTTTCAATGGATTACCTTGTATATGGTTCGATTTTTGAATTCTACGTATTTTTCTCAAGTTTTTTTTATTATAGGTATGATACTTGTAAAAATTATAGTTTTTGAAATAATGAGGCTTCTATCCAAAAAAATCAAATTTTCAAGTATTACTTTACTATTAAGTACTACCCTGTATTTTGCTAGGAAAACTTTTATATTTGGAAATAAGGAAGACTAAGTTCAATCCTATGCTTTGCCTAAAAATATTTGAGATAAAAGCTACAGGGTGTTTAAAATATATGTTCAAATCTGATACTCTTTAAATTAAAAAAAAACATTTTTTTTCAAACGGCACACCCTGTATATTTTTATGCTATTTTAAAGAGTATCGAAAACCCTACAACTTTTGTTAAGTATGTCCTATTCCTATTTCTTATAGTTCAAGAATTATTTTGATTTTTTTAATTTATACATTATCTTATTGATATTTCTTGTTACTAATCGTAGTAGCCATGGCATTCAAAAAAGGAAACAAAAGCTTATAATAAATATTAGATGTAATTAAACACAAGGATACAAATAATTACAATAGCCAAATAAAAATAAAATATGTATAATAAAAACTCCTAAAATAAACAAAAACTAAACATTTCCATATATATTCCCAATGAGCTCAACAGTTAGAGCATTCGCTTCTTCAGGTGCTGGTTTCTGAAATGAGGGTTTCGGCTTTTGGGCCTTTTTTTCTTTGTACAGAAGAAAAGCTTCTGAGGTTCTATTTTCTTGTGAGGTGTTAAGTTAGAACGTGATAATGGAAATAGGGTTCTCCGTCCAATTTGGTTTTGTACCGCATCCAAAACTGGATTCATTGATGCTGCAATGTTTTTCACGGCGTTTAATCCCGCAAAGGATGTAATTCCATCTTTTTTTTCACTCATTCATACTACCGTTCCCCCCCGGAACCGCTTTCGCATTACTTCAGGGGGGTGCAGGCGTCCCTTACATACTAAACATTCATGCAACATGCACCCTAAACTTAACTAAGGAAATGCGGTCGCCCCAGTCGGGATTCGATCGCCCCAACGGAGCGACTGCATTTACTGTGACCTCGAGTGGCCAATGCGTTCTCGCACTAGACCACCGCGGTCCCGATGTAACTCTATCTACTACAAGAGTTAAAGACGCGATTAATTTTTCTTTTGCAATATTTAAGTCGTTGTCCCATGTTTTCTTTTGGCTTAAAGCTTCAACTATTTTACTCATGTCTACTTCATTGGACTTCTGGTGAATATATAAGTTGTTTCCTTCGTCTAAAATGAAAGATAGCACAATAAGTAGGTATTAATGTTGTAACCAGAGCTGACCGTCGTTATATTAGTCAGAATACTTTTCAAATAATAAACATATTTTAGTAAAAAATAATAATAATTTGGTACACCGACACCGCACACGACCTTTATAATTCCAAGCAATAAATAAGCACAATTAAACGAAAAAGGAGGAAAAATTAACTAGGTAGGTACTACAGTATCTAACTATCAAATGAGAAAAGCACCCCCAATATTGATTATCAACACCTATCAATTTTACCAACACGGACAATGTTGAGTATGAAATGAATCTTTCATAACATGAAACCGTGGACATGATCTACGAGTGACATAAAATATTCAAATATGTAGGTATATGAGACAATAAGAAAGATGAAAATTGAATATTTGTAATTCATACCTTCATTTTGTATCTCCAACTCCAACAATATTGTCATTGCCCATTGAATTGCTTCTTCTATACATACACACAAGGTGTATGTGTTTACACATGTTCCGTTTAATGCTGGAATCCAAGCAACTACATATGTACAGGTGGATGCATGCACCACATTCACTACATTTTAATTTATAGTCACAATTGTTTTGGTTTCTTTCTTCCACAGTATACATTTCACTTGTGGAAGATGACGGGACATTCCAGCCTGAAGCACTCGTTATGACTGAGTTAAGGTCCAAATGTTGACTGGATTTGTACCGTTCTCGGATATTATTCAGTTTCACACACAATTTGCCTTTATAATCGATAATTAAATTGTCATAAAATGTCACGAAGAAATTTCATGATAGCAATTATAGCTTTGTCAAGTCTCTTTACACATTTTCCATGCAAGTATAGATACTTTATTGTTCTATGCATGCGTTCGATGTTCATGTTCGTGTTTAAGCCACCATGCAATCGGTGACAGTATGACCAATTTTCTACTTTGTTAACATAGTGACAGTGAAAATATATCCCAAACTCTTTGGTAACTTCGTCATTTACCAGTGACGTTAAGAATGATTCCATTAATCGATTGAAAGCAATCTTATCCGTTTCTTGTAGCAATGTTCTTAAATTCTTATATACAACAACCTATAGGAAAAAAGTTTTATAACTTCGAATTCAATTCAAATTGAATTACCCTTACCTGTTTTTCTTTGTCATTTATTTTATTCAGAATTTTGCGCCAGGCCCTATCTACATGCCATGTACAGTATAGTCTAAACAGTATTTTTATAATATTAATTCAAAAATGGACTGGTTTTCTTACCTAAATTCAGCTGCGACCACAACTCTTACCCATGCATTATAAAATGCTTCGGCCATGTCCGAGATAAAGATTCTTGGTTTAATTTTAAATCCCAGTGCTTACATTATTTTAGAAAAAAATAAAGAGAATACCTCTTCATCAGAGCGATTTGACAACAAAAAAGCACATGGAAATCTTTCTCGCATTGGATTTACTATTAATAAAGTGGTTAATTCAAATCCATAGCTGTTTACACCGTGTGTTCCATCTATGCATATACAATCTTGGCAGTATTTTTCCAACATATCCTTCTGCCCATCAGTCATTATTATTAAAACGAAATCCTCTGATTTCAGAATTGGATATTGTGGATCGGAGCTATCTTGTGCCTTATAAAATAGCACATCACTACTAATTTCTTTAATCCAAGCTTCAACACTTAAGACATCATTTGTATGTCTAACTGCATCTAATTTATATTCTTTTTCAATATTGTATATATCTTTCTTAGCCAAAAGATGGATTCGCTCCAGATTATAGTTTGTGAGTGGATCCCTTATGTCATCTAAAATAGCTGACAATGGTACTTTAGCTGCAATTTTGGTAGCAATTTCTTTTCTTTCGCAAGCAGTTAGCGTTATGTGGCCTAAATCCATATCGTGTCCCACATGTGTTGTGTGCAGCATTGTATATTTTCCATCTCTTGAATTAACCAACACACTTGCCGGGCAAAAACCATCAATTTTGTTTGTGCCCTGGGTTTTAATATGCCTCAAACCTTTTCCTTTCGGGGTGTAACTACCGGAACGATGACAAAGGTACTTTGAGTTTGTAGAACCACCATTATTTTTTGTAACATAATGGTATAAAAGGCATTTGTAGTTTTTTCTATTTTATTCTTCCATGACTCAAACTGCTCCAACGTAGAAAATTCAATATTTTCGGACTGAATTTGTACATCATGGACAGTTTTAAAATGATCCAGAATCGCCTTGTTACGTATATCTTTATGGGAACATAAAGGGCACTTGAATCCAGAATTTTTATATTTCTCATCAAACACAGCTGTTGAAGTCTGATGCTGTTTCTGATGACTTTTAAATTGAATTAAAAGGCTAAATTGGTTTCCACATTCTCCACACTGGTGATCGTACTTCTTTTTGGGCGCTAAGACATCAAGTTTGTCTACAAATATTTAAGTAATTGATAAATAGGGCCCATACTTGTAAGTTGTAAAAAAGTTTCGAAAAGGTCCCTACAAGCAACTTACCCCCATGGAACTTTTTCACATGAATCCTTAAATTGGAGTATTTCGAAAATCGTTTTCTACAGTCAGTACAAACTAGAGTATTATCGGCAGAGTCAGTCTCAGAAATAGGAAGCGATTGTTTTCTCAAACTTGATCCAAATATTAATTCAAATTTATCTATAAAAACTCTCACGATTGTTGTTGTTACACAATAATAACAAATAAAATAGGTAACTTACCGGCGTGAAACTTTCTAATATGTTTCCTAAGATTGCTTGAATTGGAAAACGTAATTCCACAAACACTACATGTCTCTGTAGATTCCATATTATTTTGGATTAATGGAGAAAACTTTACAATCAAAACGACGGCTGTAAAGGAATCTACGCGGACAACACATAACACAACAGTATGCGTTATACATCAGCTGAGCAGCTATGGTGCATGTCTGGGATCAATAGCCTCCATGAAGCTTGGTCTGTAGACGCTAGTACACTGCGCGGCTTGTGTCAGGCCTATGACAGTTAAATGGAGGTATTTGAACCAGTTACTTAATACCTGTCCATAGTTCCTAGAGGGCGCTGTTGTCAGTAAATTTCCGATAATTTCCGGCGTTGCCTCACGAATGTTCTCGAAGGTTAAATTTAAACCGCCTGCGGTAGTGTGCTCCTGCTGTGTTCCATTGTGTTCGGCACGTGTTCTGTGGCTCCTGTTCTGTTGTAGTGTATTCTGTCGTCTGCAGTCTGCATTCTTACAACGTTTATTCTAAAAATTGAATTAATAATTGTTTGTTGCTGTTGATTCCTTTCATAGCAAGGTAGGTTTACAACATTTATCCATAGTTTTTTGACTTGCAGAGAAGTGAATTACAGTTAAATAATAATATTGTTTCAGGCTTTCAAAATGAAAGAATTTTATGCAAAGTGTGCAGTAGCTAATTGCCAGAATAAGTACAAAAATAATTCGAACGTTGAGTACTTTATATTTCCAATCAACAGAAAAGTAGGGGATTTATGGCTCCAATCCATACAAAATCCTGTGCTTTAAGTCTTTACCTACGAAAACATCCGAAATTCGTACACCATATGCAGTGAACATTTCAAAGATGATCAGTTCCAAACAAGTGAAAAGTTGAAGCTAAATAGGGGAGCTGTGCCCTCAATAATTTCCTGTAAGTAGATATCCTCCGCTTGGAGTAATTTACGACATTAATTCAAAATCCAGTTGGGTATGCACATTCAGAGCATTCAAATTATCTTCTGCCTTTTTTTTATAGTGGAGGCACAAGTCGAAGTTGCAGTTGAACCACCAGACTGTGAAATGGAACCTCAACCACCAACTTCCTGTAAGTAGATATCCTCCGCTTGAAGTAATTTACAGCATTAATTCAAATCCCGTTTAGGTATGCACATTCAGACCATTCAAATTATCTTCTGCCTTTTTTTATAGTGGAGGCACAAATCGAAGTTACAGTTGAACCACCAGACTGTGAAATGGAACCTCAACCACCAACTTCCTGTAAGTAGATATCCTCCGCTTGAAGTAATTTACAGCATTAATTCAAATCCCGTTTAGGTATGCACATTCAGACCATTCAAATTATCTTCTGCCTTTTTTTATAGTGGAGGCACAAATCGAAGTTACAGTTGAACCACCAGACTGTGAAATGGAACCTCAACCATCAACTTCCTGTAAGTAGATATCCTCCGCTTGGAGTAATTTACGACATTAATTCAAATCCCTGTTGGGTATGCACATTCAGAGCATTCAAATTATCTTCTGCCTTTTTTTTATAGTGGAGGCACAAGTCGAAGTTGCAGTTGAACCACCAGACTGTGAAATGGAACCTCAACCATTAACTTCCTGTAAGCAGATATCTTTCTGTTTTTCTGCTGATTTTTAGTATTAATTTTGCTACAAGTGCTTAGTTTTTTCCATTGAGATTTACTTAACGTTTTTATTCTGCACTGTATTATAATATTAACTTTCATTAAAAAATAATCCCAGGTGCATAAATTATTATTGCAAATTTGAAAGCAGTTATTAAATCAAAAAATAAAGTTTCAAAGGCTTTACTCATTGTCACAAACAAATAACCATAAACTTTCTCTTTGTTTAAGTACCTACTTTAATGTTGCTAGTATAGTAAATATAAGTCATTATATGGAATTAACTGGTTAATGATTAGTAGGTATTTACCAATATACCTATTAGTATACCTTATTATATAGAATTTACTGGTAAATGATTAGTAGGTATTTACTAATACCCCTAGTATTCCATAATTGTACATAATTAGAATTAGGTATAGGTACACAACCATTTATTGTTGGGTGATTAAGTTTAGTAACTGTTACTTCAAATAGAAAATTTCTAAATTCAAATTGAATATCCCTTCCAGTCACGACACAAATTTTACATTGTTTTGCAGACTATCAGCCAACAACCACAGTTTTACAAACCAAACAACGACGAAGAAAGATTACGACACCAAGAACAAAAAACCTGGAAAAACAGAAAAATTATTACAGAAAATTGAGCAATCGCCTCAAGAGTTCTTTAAAAGTCAAAAAAGATCTTTTTTCTGTTAGAAGATTATTGGAGAAAGGTGACAATAAACAAATTTTGAACAACAAAAATTTGAAATTTTTCAATAAATGGTCACCAGCTGCGGAATTATTTATAAAATCACAATTAAACTACTGCGGTTTGGTGAAAAAGTCTCACCAGTGGACAATGGAAGAAAAAGCTTTGGCATTGGCAATTTTTAAATCCTCTCCGAGATGTTACAGACTTAAAAAAATGTTTTCTTGCCTTCAGTTCGGACACTGCAGAGAACACTTGCAAGCATTGAAATCAAAGCAGGTCTCAATGACAAAATTTTTTCCCATTTGTCCATGATGTCTTCTAAAATGAAAGTTATAAATAGATATTGTATACTTGTGTTTGATGAAGTTTACCTTCAACCAAACATAAGTATAAATCTACGATCTAAATCTGTGGAGGGTTTAGAAAATGTAGGTGAGGGTTTAACCAAATGCATCGCAGATCATGCTCTTGTGTTTATGATTCGGGGCATTAATCAAAGGTGGAAGCAACCAATCTGCTTTTACTTTGTTAAATCCGCAACTAAAACATACCATTTAAAGAGGCTCATTAAAGATGTAGTAACAGCTATCCATGAAAAAACTGAATTCAAAATTTTAATGTCGGTTTCTGACGAAGGTTCTTCAAATCGTTCAGCAGTGGCTCAGCTTAGTAAGGACAGTAGTTACAGAATGGAGGACTTGATCTACAAAGTGGGCGAATACAAAATATTTTACATATATGACGTTCCACATATGTTAAAATGCATGCGGAATAATGTTCTTTTAAAAGACATCCACTTTGAAGATAAAGTTGCAAGATAGAGCGACCTGAAAACTTTATATGCATTGGAAGGGGAGAATCCTGACAGCAAAATCTGCATTAAATTGACAGAAAAGCATTTAAATCCTGAAGCGCGCCAAAAGATGAAGGTCAAGTTTGCTGCACAAGTTTTCAGTTGCTCCGTCTACGCTGGCCTTACTTTTGCTACAAAAAGCGAAATAATTAATGATCAAGGCACTGCAGAATTTGTTTTTTCATGGATAAGCTGTTTGATTCTTTAAATAGTGTGAGAAATTCTGCTAAACCCCTTCACAGAGTTTTAGTAGATGGTTCTCCACATTTTAAGTTTTGGGGGGAAGCAAAACCTTTCCTTGCTAATTTGAAATTTAAGAAAAATAACGAGTTTGTCACTCCACCATCTGCTAAAAATTTTATCGCAACTATCCGCAATATTCAAGCTTTGTGGAAACTCATGAAGGGTCTTGTTTTTAAATATTTATCAACTCGTACATTAAATCAAGATCCATTAGAAAATTTCTTTGGTATTATTCGTGGTTTATGTGGCCAAAATCATAAACCTACAGGTTCACAGTTTCTATCAGCATGCAAAACTTGTTTGATAAATAATTTAATTTCCAATTCTAACTCCACAAACTGTGAACATGATGGTACCAGTTTTCTTATATCCTTTTTAGAACCCCTACGTACTCCGCAACCACTGATCCATATTTCTGATTCCATTTGTTCCACTCCAGGTTCTTCTTCCCAGCCTCATGCTACACCAACCTCGAATATACCTATACCTAAAGCTGTTTTACACATGCGTTTCCATACAAGCTCGTATATTGCAGGTTTCATTTGCAGAAAATTTATCATGGCTAATGACTGTCCGACGTGTACAAAATACTTTCTTTCGGAAGAAGTTACGGACAGTCATGCACTGATAAAATTGAAGGACTTTTCCAGCCTTTTTATCCATCGTCACAGTTTATTGAGGTTGCTCATCAAGGAAAAAAAATTATTTTTGAACATTTTTTTGAATTTATAAATTCAGACAATATATTTTCTGCTAGTGGTGATAAAATTGCAATTAATACAACAAACTGTTGCCCATTGCATAATTATAACCACAGCATCAAGTGCTCGTTATTGTTTATTATGTTTAAATATATATGTAGGAGTATAAATAGGAAAATTTGTTTAAAAGATAGACGTCAGAATAGTGTTATTGATAATTATTTAAATAGGTACGGTAGTATTTTTAAGAAGTTTTAGTTTAGATATAAGTAAATTTACTGTGTTTTTTCTGTAGGATAAGTTGCATATTTCTTTTGTAAATAGATTTTTTTACTTAATTTTCCATTCCTTGCCTATTAAAAAAGAATATGGGGACCGCGGTAGAGTAATGGCCTGAGCGCTTGGCTTCGGAGTTATTCTACCAAAGTCGCTCAGGTTCGAATCCTGAGCACTGCACTTTCCCAGGATGTTTGTGATGTCTGGGGCATGGGGTTTTTCAAGGGTGGGGCATGTTAGACCTGTGAATAGCACGAAATGTGCTGAGCCGGGATAAGCTGGGAGGGATGGGAATCTTGGAGTTGCCTTATGCAACTCCACGATTCTTAAAAAAAAAATCAGTTCATAGAGGCGCTTCAGACTTATAAGTAGTCAGAATTATTACCACGTGGTGTCGCTTCTTCTTGTGTGCTCTGTGCTGCGCGGCTGCCTCAACTGGTAAATGCTTCGCGCCTTTTTAAGCGAGAACCAAGGTAGCCACGCGAAGCAGGGCAAGCCGCCAGCCTTTAGTGCGGCAGTACGAGGCAACAACCATGCCATCGTCATCACATGGTTTACTGAGTTATCCCATGTCTTGTTACGGGCCAATCGAGCTTTTCCGACGACCCGTAACCGGATAGGTGGAAAACGGTCTACAGCTTAGTTCAGAGGAGTATGGTGAGTTCGTGAAAATCGCTTACGGGAGGAAATCTTTAGTTGTGTACAGGGTATGACAAAATTAGTGGGCGCCACCTTCCAAATCCAGGTGATTGTAGGTCCTCGTGGAAGGCCGAGAAGCCAACAGCTTACGGGAATGGAACTCACTTTTATTGTGCCTCCTCCTATATATTTAAGCTTAAAAATTCGTACACAAACAAATACAGAGTACCCAAAAATAAAAGAGGCAGTAAATTTTAAAACACATATAATGAAAATATTGAAATGACGATAGAAAAAGAAAAGACAGGAAATGGCATTTTTATGGTTTTACAAATAATATTTGAACGTCCAAGAAAACAAAACTCGCCGCCATTGACGCACAATATTTAGGATATTTCAATAAATTTGTGTGGCCAATGGCGTAGAGTTTACAGGAAAAATACAGGATTAATATCTTTTTACAATTAAGAACAAACAAATGGCGACTGAAGATCGCTTTTAGGTTGCATAAAACAAGTTCAATAACGTGGAATTTTGCAAGTTTGCGCGAGAAAAAAAAGTTTCTTTTACACTGCACAAAAAAACTGGTTGTTTACCTTGAATTCCGGTGGAGGCAGGCACATTTCCGGGGGTTGATTTCCAGATGCAGGTACAGTCGAGAAAGGGGGTATTTTTCCGGTCCGGGAAAAAGGTAGAAGGCCTCAGGAAACCAGGGGGACGAAACGTTGGTAGGTACGCTCCTGGGGAAGCAGATTATTCCCAACAGGATCAGTTGAATTATTTCCAACGGGGACAGTCGACGTTGAGGGCAACAGGAATTTCAAACGCTTGTATTACCAACAGACCCAACAATCACATTTTCACTGGTTCAAACGCTTTTATCCGAATGAATCGAAGAAAAAAACAATCACACTTGGTTGTTCTGTAACCAGGCTACACCGCTAAAACTTATTTAGATCCGACTTCGTCGAAATGATACTAATTGCCTAAAGCAATATTCGGTACGATAAACTCAATTTACCAGGTGCCGCGAAAAAAACCGCTCTTCATAAACGTTCGTATCGGACCCAAGCTTGTTGCCTGCTTTATTTTACGTAACGGCCCTTCCCCGAAGATGTAATTTGAGAAGGCCCGGAGTCATTCAGGATGTAATTCTGACTGACGAACTTTCGCAACGGGAATCTGCACTTTCCCCAAAAGATTGCACCATATTACGAAATGTTATGAAAAGTTCTAGAATAAGGGACACGTGAGTTCTCGGAAGCGTGTTAAGGTCAAGCCCGAAAAAAAAAACAATGCTCGGTAATTTCGACACAAAAAGGAACTGTCAACATAACTCAAACTTAGAAAGACGCAAAGTAACCAAAACTGTTAACATACAAACGGCAATTCAAATGTTATAATTCATATGGAGCGGCAATCAAATTAAGAAATTAATTCATATAGAGCCGCAAATTTTTAAAGAACATAACTGTCTCCGTAGTTATTTCATCTACGCACTTTCTTATTAAGTCCACTACTGCAGCACTTAATTTGGGAGATGTATTGGCATGTCTAATTTTTGCTTTTAGTGAGTGCTATACATGCCCTATTGGATTAAAAACGCAGTAGTATGGCGGAAGACGTAATATTTTCTGACCAGCATTTCTGGCAACTGTATCTATAAAATAAGTTTTTTCTGCTTTAAGTTCTGTCACGATGTTTAAGAACTGCGCTTTGGTATTTGTTAGGAATTTTAATTAGCTGGCGGAAATGATAGCTCGCGTTATCCAAAACAATAACACATTTTCCAATTGTTATCAAACTTGGAAGCAAAGTATTTTGAAGCCAGTTCTCGAATAATGCCGCGGTCATATCCTCGTTATAATCAGCCATAGACGTTTTTAAGTTTTTTGCTGATAGTAAAAGACACCCTGGAAAGAAACCCGTCTCAGAACCGCATGTAAAATTATTATTCTCTGTCCGAGAGATGGAGGAGTATTTAAATAACATTTCATTTTACATTGACACTTTGAAAACCTTAGTTTTTTGGAAGAATGATTGTTCTTCGTTTCTTGTATTACCACTGGTATTACCGCAACACTTTTTGCAGTGTCTAAGCTGTCCGCATTTCTTGTATTTTGGGTATATAGGTTGAACAATTGGCTCTTCCATATAGCGCAGCACATTAAATTTTGTTTCCAATAGAAGTTATCGATATTTGTTTTATAGCAAAGTTTATTTGGTTTGCTTGTTTGTGTCTTCAGAGCTCCAATGTTCTGCTGATCACTGTTATTTATATCAGCTATTTGATTACTTCTGAGGATTTCGTATTATTGCAGTGTTCATTGAACGCCTTTCTGACTTTATCACTTATTCAATTGCTATTTGACTAGGAAAATACTATTTTACTAGGCAAATAGTATCTGCCTAAATGCTTTTTAGGAAAATGGAAATGAATTGATTGTTGTAAAGCAGGATTACGTAACAGAGTGGGGTCGTTTACTTTAGACTAAGAATTTAATTTGTATAAACGAATTACAGCAAGGATACAAGCGTGAAAATTAACTAAAAGGAATTATTTTTGGCAGTAAAAAATACAGAAATATATGTAACCCAAAGTAGTATTAAGTATTAAGTAAAGTATTAGGTAAAGTATTATAAACATACTATTTATTTTAACATGGATTGCTGTTGTGGCACCTACCTACTATTACATAAATTTTTATTTTTGACGCAAGCACATCGCTTACTATTACACTGATTTTTTGACGGCTTACACTGACATTTTGAAAACCTTTGACCGAAAACAGACTGGGTTGCCCAGGTTTCTCTTAAGGAAATGAAGTGTTCTTGAGAAATATTATTATAATGAAAACTTATTGCCGATACTGGCGAACCAGCTTTTCAAAATGTCAGATTTCTTGACTATTTGGTAAGCGTTATTCTTTTCATCTATTACGATGCCTTCTACCATAGGCAAATAAACACTGTGTGTATATGCCTATGCTTCTACGTCTTTTTTATTTAATGGACTTCTATCGAATTTCGGGACAGAAATAGTTAGGTATTTTCCAGTTTCTATGTCACTAAATATCGTTCTGCTCCTTTTTGTCATTACTTCGGCAGCTTTAAGCTGGCCCTCACACGATTGTTTTCGGCTGATTCTAATATTTGCTTCGTTAACACAAAGATCGCAAGTAACCTGGCTGCCAAAACCCTCATTATCTTCCTTAGTAACACCACAAATACCATGCACTAATTTGTTGCACTTCAGACAAGTATGTGCGCCTGTACTATCCACAAACACAGCAGTACAAGTTGCTAGAATTCATACTACAGTTTTTATTATCGTTCGGGTCCACATCATCTTTAGAAACTTGCCCTGTTATAAATAATTCGTCTGTAGTTTCTTCCACATATGTTTCAATTTGCCATTCCTTCTCTTTTCGGAACTAATGGGGATACCAACATCATTTCTATTTCTTTGTTGAACTCTGTCTTCTACCGTTTAGAATCCTCAGCATTTTCGGCTACTGCATTGGCTGCATTTGTTTTCAAGCTTTTTCCTTCCTTCCTCCTCGGAAAATATCTTATCAATAAGATCTGATGGTACATTTGTGGATCGTAAGCCTAATTTGCGATTAGCCCCATATAAACTCTTATAGGGTGTTCTTCTGATGGTACGATGATACGACGTATTTTTTTTGCAGTTGCACGAAATAACAGCCAATCGACCAACAAGTACTTTTATTTTCCTCCATCCAAATTTTTAGCATCTGTTCGACATCTTGATTTGATCTTTCAACAGAGCCCTGACTTTGGGGGTGTCTGGGTCGTCCATGTACGATTTTACATTCTGGCCATAACAAAACTAGTTCTTTAATTACTTTAACGGTAAATTCCCGCCCATTATCCCTTTGCAAGATAAGTGGAACGCCTTGTTCAAGGAAAATCTTAAGTAATTCCAAAGCCACCTCTGCAGTTCGTTTTGTTTGTAAGGGTCTGAAATATAAAAATTTGGCGGAATGATCTTGGTAATTAAAAAGCCATTTGTATTTACCGTCAGTACAGGACTGAAAATCAGTGAGGTCAACTTGACCTCTAAGATTAAAATCTTTAGATTTTATGGGTTTTACTACCAAACCGGCATGCTTTTGTTTCTTTTTTAAATTGCAAGTTGTACACAATTCCCTGTAAATTGCAATTGCAAATTGCAACTCCAGCTTTTGGAATAATACATTTCTTTTTTAAATTTTGAAACATTGTGCGAGGCAAGCCTCATTGAACAGTAAATACGCAAATGACTGTTCACTTTTTCTCAGTATAAATAAATTGTCAGTCCAACATCTGTGGATATGTGTTTATAGCCAAATTTAATATTTACAAATATGTCTTAATTCTACTAAGTTTAAACGAATAATGCCATGAAGAATATTCTGCAAGTAACATATTCCGTAGCTGTACAGTAAAATGGTGGGGAAACGAAACGTGCTATTGGTAAAGTATCTATATAGAAAATAAAGATGCGGTAGAACACCGTAATAAAAACATAAAAAGAAAATACAATAAAATAAAAGGATCCAAGGGCAATTCGAAATACAAAAAAGCAATAATAAAAATAAACATAATATGTTGTATAACATATTATGTTAGGTAAACTGCCTAACTACAATATATCAATAAAATTTAGAACTAGCCGTTAAAGTGGCTGAGAAACCCCTGGACTAAAAGTACCGTTCTCCGTGAAAGTTTTTATGGCGCGAACAAGCATTTTATCTATTTCCCCGTGCCCTGTTGCTTTGTGTTGTTCTTCAATTTTATCGAAAAACTCTTCAATCGGTGTAACATAAATAATATCGTCATCTACATATTTCTTCTCGTACCGTTAATGGTTTCGGCGGCGAAAGGCAAACTTATGGTTATTTAATATATGTATTATAATTTGCTAAACGTTTTTTTTATATTTTACATTATGTATATATATATTTATTAATTAGTCATTGTTTAGAGTTCTGTTTGGTCAAGGTTCTTTTATTTCAGTGTTCTCTTTTTTCTCTGTTCTGTATTTTCATTGTTCTCTTTTTTCATTGTTTTGTATTTTTAGTGTTCTCTTCTGTCGCTGTTCTCTGTTTTCATATTCTGTTTTTTCATGTTCCCTTCTGTCCGGTCACCGTCTACACGGATTTAGTTCCCATGCGAGTCGGTCGAAAAAATGGTGGGGAGGCCTACTTGCCTGTATTCGCCCCAAAAAATACAGTAGTAGGGCTCTATTTTACTAAACTAGAAAGTTACTCGACTGCCTACGTCATACTAAACTAAATTATTGTGCTTAGACCGTTCGAGTACTAAACTACTCGACCACTCGACTAAACTACTGCCCGCGTCTAAACCGGGCATAATTCCAACTCCGTTAATAGCTCTATTATGTCCTTTTCAAATTAGATGCCTGATTTGTTATTTTGTTTGAAAAACATTTTTTTGCTGTAAAATGGGCATCAGTATAGGGAAAGATAATTAAAAAATTGCAACGTATAGGGGAGGGTGGGCCACAGTGAGACAAAAAAATGTTTTTAATTTTTATTTAATAGCCAAATCTGATAAATCAAAAACTGAGCTTGCTAGTGAAACTTCAACATATTGCAAAAGTAATCCTATATGCAAATTAGAAAAAAACATACAAAATAAGTATTAAAAATTAACAGACAAAAAAATGTTACAACTGTTTCATTGTGGCCCACTGATGGGCCACAATAAAACAGCCAGTAGGCCACAATGAAACAACATAATATTTTTCTTACCGCATGTTCAATAATGTAAAATCTAGTTCAAATTTGATGGATGACTGAAGCCTTTTTGTTTTCCCCAAACAAGTGGGTACTGGTAGGACCATTTTTATGTCGTCTGTTGACACTGATGCCACGTCCGGAACAACAGGAAACACAAAGTGGCGTTCACCGTTCAAACTTTTTCTTAGGAAATTAATTTCTATATCGTTTTCAAGATCTTTCTCTTTAGCAACTTGTCCTATATAAAACACTGCTGTTTTTGTTTTGAAATGCACTAGCATGAAATCACCAGGTATGGGTTCCCTATCCAATTCCTCAAATCCAGAATGATCCAATGCCGGTGGCCATTCTATGTCCTCATCCGAATCCTCCTCCATAGAGTTTGAAGCGGCAACTTCATCTTCAGACGATGATACATCACTTATTATTGGTTTCTTTTTATGTAAAAGTGAACTTTTCTTTAAGGAAATTTTGCGTTGCTTTTCAGTTTCTTTTGCTTCATAGAAGTTTTTTTTCGGGGTGTCCATTGCAATGCAACTGCGTCCTTTGGTACGTGGCTTTTTAGACTTCCTTGCCCCCGCTTTTGGAAACCCTGTGTACTGTTCCGGAGGAATAAACGGAGTGCTTGGTTTTGTACTAGTTCCTGGACTAGAAGTGTGAGCAACATTTTGTGTTGTCGATTCTTCCACGTTAAGTAGAGTTAGTTCTATTGCTGTTTGTGGAATTTCTTTTGGAGGTGTCCTTAGTTCTTCCTCTCTCACTGTATTGTCAGTTCCTATATGTTCTGTTTCCATCACTTCACCAGCTTCGGCGGGAAAGTCACGATCGGTTACGTAGCTAACGAGGAAATCGTCATCCGAAAAAACATTACGGTCGAACGGGTAAATGCCCGTTTTCTTGAATCCCGATATGATATTCGCAGGAGTCATAGCTCTTTGATGGGCTACGCCTACACATCTGGCAACTTCATAGATACTCATTGGAGTCCCAGGATTATGAAGCAACCAAGAGTCGACTGCTGCGTTATAATGAGACTTGAACGAATAAAATACAGAGACGTCAATAGGCTGTAACCTATTGCTACAATGAGGTGGTAAGGTGACAATAGTGACTCCACTGTCTTTAGCTAAGTTCAAAGTTTCGATTGTCAAATGACTTTCATGGTTGTCATATATAAGGACACTTGGATTATCCTTTGATGAATTGCTATGACTTATGAAATGACCAAACCCAAAACATCTCCAGAAAGGCCTGAAATTATAACAGAGGAATCTGTGGAATGTGCTATTCGTCGCATTGTTCATTCCTTTCTCTTTTCAAATGAATCGCCAACCTTAAACAAAATATTAGCGGTTATACATGAACGTGAATATTTGCCACACATAACACGTTCCATGTTGTTCAAAATTATGAAGAAATTGAATTTTTATTATGCAAAGAGGGAAGAACTTTCTAATTTCTAATAGAACGTGAGGATATAATTTTATGGAGAAACAATTACCTACGATCCAGCAGTTTATATCGACAAGAAAATAGAAAAATTTGTTATCTTCACGAAACGTGGTCACAGCCAAAACAAGGTTTGGCACGATGACTGCATAAGAAGCCACAGGGAGGTTTTTTCAATTGCAGGGTATTTTCTATTGAAATGCTTGGCTGACCCCTTTTAGTTCCAGATTTCCGAGCTGACAAGTCTACATCACTTGAATTCAGAATTTCATCAGATGCTAGGCTTTTTTTGTTTTGTTTTTATTGCCTTTAAAAGATCCAAGCATTTATTACTGCCAAGGTTACTCAATGATAAAATATACGCGAGTACAATTTTTTGGACTTCATTCGGATATTATGGCGCTCAATATGATTGTCTAATAAATCGGCCCACCCATATATGTTTGTTCTAAATTTTTACTATTTGGGAACAGTTTATGTCTTAGTGTTTTTATATATATGTATATAATTTAAATCTTATTAAGGAAGCCGCGCAACCAATCAACATGGATTTCGTCGTTTGCCCAACTCTTATCTAAAACTAAATAGAGGAACACTAGGCTTTTGTATAAAAATGGATTTACCCGAGTTTGCTCAAAAACAGACTTTTCGAGGTGGTTTACATGCATTTATATTCAGTTTAACTCGAACATAACATCAGAAAGAAATAAAACGGGTCGAAATGATTGCGTTAACATGTAAAACTCAATATGGCCAAAAAATTGGTTTACCCGTTTTCCCGTCAGTTTCCTCACTCATCTGCAAGTCTTTTTTTGTTGTTTTAGGGTTAAACCCCTTACCTCTACTACTTTGACATTGGGAGGAATAAAATCCTGGAAACCCTCAGGATTTATTTGAGTGGGGTTGACGTTCTTTGGGCGTTTTATCAAATACTGCGTGTGTAAATCTTTAGCGGCCATATTTCACCCTCTGAAATTAAGTAATAGTGGTACTTTGAGAGTATATACAATTAAACTCACTTACAACAGAGATAACCTTCTACAATTCCGAGAGTGAGAGGTCCGGTATTACAAGCTTAGTTTAAACTTCCAGTAAAATTAGATTTTACTGCCAGTTTAAACTTCGGATTATTTTATGAGCGTATTACTATACTTTTTGAACCGACGCACGCTTAAGTTAAACCTAAGAACCACCAAGGTTGGTACTTTTGTCCACTGAATATCCAACTTCACAGATATTTATTTGTCAAAAACTCGAGCGATTGACAACATACTTCAAAGATCAGCACATATTTAGAGGCTAATATATAAAAGAGGATTGCGTAAATAATATTGTTGTTTGTACATTTTATTTGTGGTTATATAATTACAATCAAACTACTTCGGTAAGTGATACTAACAACCTAAGAACAAAGTTATTTTTGTGGATGTTCTTGTGGTATTTATTAATATAAAATGTTTAAGGTTATGGATCAAGAAAAAAAATAGCCCCAAATTTCACAAAAATGGAAATTGCGCTTCTGCTTTCAACAGTGACGAAGTATAAGAATGTGGTAGAAAATAAAACTACGGATGCAGTCACTTGGAAGGAGAAAGAAAGCACATGGCAGAAAATTGAAGCCGAATTTAATGCGAGAAGTGGCACAATGCTACGAACCTGTAAAGACCTCCGAGGCAAATACGAAAATTTAGAAAAAAACACAAAAAAGAAATTTGCTGAGCAGAAACAACAAGTGTTCCGGACAGGTGGTGGTGCTGCTAACCCCGTTAATATCACATGAACAGATGTTGATATTAAAGAGCTGTTGGGTGTGGGGATTGAAGGACTCTCAAATAAGTTCGACAATGATGGAATTAATTTAAATAATGTAGAATTCGTCATTGACGAGACCGACAACACACCTGGGCAATCTACCTCAAATTAATCATCCGGGAGGGAAACTGTGAGCCACCTAGCAAAAGCAGTATCTGAGGTAGATTGTCAGTGGGAAAAGTGGACGCCTGCAGATTTAAAAACCCCTGTATCTGAGCCATTACGTACTGCTAAGGCTGTGAAACATCGCAAGTTCTTAGTTGTAAATAGTAATTGTATGCAATTTATTATTATATTTTCCAGAAAATCAAAAACATTCAAAAGCTGCTGCGAAATATAAAAATGCGCTAACAACAAATTGCCGAATAAAAATAAATACTCTATCCGAGGCGAAACTAGAGCTGATAAAGTTGCAACAGGAGTCGCTGAAACAGGACCTGGAGCATAAAAAGGTTTTACAAAAAAGGGCACTGGAGATGCAAGAACTAGAACAGGGGTGTCCAAACTTTTTGCCGCAAGGGCCAGATTGGAATTTAAATCCATTTGCGGCGGGCCACGTGAATATGTGAATTAAAAAATCTCATTATGACTAAGGCTGCATTGAATTTTATATTTGACAGTTAATTACAGATTCACCAATACTAAACAAACATGGCTAAATTATGCATAATTAGAAAATTGTTTCATGCAACTTTTAATGGGAATGATGGAACTGTGTTATTTTCTGAAGAATTTCTTTAAAGTTGGAATTCAAATCTGAAGCACCATTTATAGGCAATGATTGGAAATGATCATCCGATAAATTTGCCCTGTACCTTGATTGCAGATACTTCATCCTGGAAAAAGTTTCTTCGCACATATAAGTAGTCCCAAACATAGAAATAAATTTACTAGCAAATTGCTTTAAATTTGGAAACTCTTTTGCATCTAAAAATCTGTAAAAATCGACCAAGTTTCTTTCCTTGTATTTATCCTTGATTTGATCGTTAGCTTGAAGATCAATAATTTCTATTCGAAACTGACTTGAAACGTCGGCAACGTTGCAGTCAAATGGATTTTGAAACAACCGAATTTCCTTTGAATTCATGCCAAGATCAGAAAATCGTTTTTGAAATTCTTGTTTTAAATCCGCAATGACTTTTACTGCAAATCTGGTTGGAAATTGTTCATCAGTTTCTGCATTCAATTCTTCATAGCACGTGAAATGGGTAAAATTACATTAATTCATCTAACTTTCGAGTACTATCAGCTTTGCCCTGAATGCTTTTATTTGCCCGAGTAAATCACAAATTAAGTTGTTTTTACCTTGGAGCTTTAAGTTCAAGTTATTCACGTGTATCACAACATCTGCAAAGAAAGCCAACTTCCAGAGCTAGTCGGCATCCGATAAAAGTGGTTAAGATATAAATAAATTTCATTTCTAAGCTTAAAGAACTGCAACAACACAGTTCAGAAAAACTGGTACTGATGCTCCTGCACCACAAGCTTTTCTAATTTGCCCAAACACACCGATGTTTGCACCAGACATGTTTCTTCCTCCATCAATTGTCACATCTTGGAGTTGATTCCAGTGCAAGTTGTACTTTGTCGACTTTTTTGTACTTCTTTGAAGATATCTTCTCCAGTTGTAGTGCTGTGCATGCTGTTATATATAATATATATATATATATAATAGCCGCAAAACAATATTTTTAGGACTGTAAATTTAAGTAAAATTTTATGTACATATATATTTTTTTCATTTTTATTATTTTTTAAATTTAGAAATCCTTTTTTATCAAATATGATTTTTGTATTTTTTCAATTTTCGATATACATTTTTGAAAATCAGACGGGTTCGCGCGAAAAAATCAGTATTTTTCAAGAATCTTCGAGGGCCGGATAAAATCACCTGCTGGGCCGGGTCTGGCCCGCGGGCCGTAGTTTGGACACCTCTGAACTAGAACATAGTTTAAGACTGCAGGAACTAAAAAACATTATTACATCGGTACTTGGAAAAGGGTAAACAACGGAATTCTGAAAATAGATTAATATATGGTTATTATGCAAAAAAAATCATCACAACATTCCTAAATAAAACAAAGACGGTATCCTAAAAAAATAGACAAAAATTATTACGGATTTAATAATAATGAAAGCAAAAGAAAATCCTAGAAAATAAAAAGGAAAATGAACAAAACGGAAAATTTTCTTTTAAGCGACGGAGGAACGGTTAGGAATTGGAGGAAGCGTGATCCATCTAGGCTTCGCGGACGTGTCAACGACGATATTCATCCGGTACCGGCGGGTTTTCGGCATTCCGGCGGGACGCAGATCCTGCAACTCCTGCTGCAGCGCCGGCGGCCAGGTAGAGAAATCTCCGGCATGCCTCTCTGCCCAAGCCAAAGTCCGCAGACGACGGTTCCCCGGAGTGGGTTCTGGTGACGAGTCCGGAAAATCCACGAAGTCGTCTGTCTTGTCTGATTCGGTCATTGGTGGTTACGGTGCGGGCACAGGTGGTTCGGCTGGGGCCGGAGGGACTAATTTCCCGCTGACGGGAGGACGCGGCCTGGTGGGTTTACGAACTGTGGGTCCGTCGCTGTTGGATTGTGGTTTCGCCGGGACCGGTTCGCGCCTCACTAGTCTGGAGAAACGTTGTTGCAGGGCCTTCCCTGCCCTTTTAATCTGTAACATTTTTAATGTGGCCTTCTTGGTCCGGATTTCCCCAGAGACTGGGAAGGATGGAGGATGCATGATTTTTGAACGCTTCATTTCAACCTGAAACACATGTCATAGACGGTCGGAAAACCTGCTAAAATTTGCAAATAAACGGGTTTGAGGTCTTTTATATGAACTCGCGGAATCCGCTTGCCTGCCGTATCTTTTAACTGATAGACCACCGGGGAAAAGATTTTAGTAACGGTATAAGGACCAGAGTACTTGGGTGCTAATTTGGCTGCGAAGCCCTGTGCGGCGGAGGATAGATGGTGTTCTTTCTTCATTACTCGGTCACCTATGTGGCATTTCCAGTCTCTTCGGCGAAGATTGTAATGATGCCCCTGGGCTTTTGATATATTCACACGGACCAGCTCGAATATTTCTTTTAACTTTCGGAGGCGTATCTGGTGATTTTCCGGGACGGTGTCGCTTTCAGGGTTGGGGTCCTCTTTTGGTCCTTCTAACTCGCGGCGGAGGGTATTCGGTAGCTCTAGCTCTCTTCCAAAGTTGAGGAATGCGGGGGTGAAACCGGTGGACTCGTGTTTCGCGGTGTTGATGGCGTACATAAACTCGGGTAGATGCTGATCCCACTTGCGTTGATTATCCTCACAGTATTGGGCAATCATCGTCTTCAGCGTCTTGTTAGTTCGCTCTACCGGATTCGTCTGCGGAGTGTACGGCGGCGTAAATATGTGGTTGATACCGAACTCTTTTAAAAACTGACAGAAGGTACTGCTGTTGTACTGGGTGCCGTTGTCGGTGATGACGGTTCGAGGCGTTCCAAATCGGGTGAGGATTTCCTCGAATAAAGCTCTGCTAACAGCTTGTGCGGAAGCCTTACGGATGGCTTTGCATTGCACCCACTGTGCACCTGTCTTGAAATACCGCCAGGTAACAGTTTCCTTTTGAAGACCTCGGAAGTGGTCCTACCAAGTCGGTGCTGACGGATTCCCATGGCTGACGATTGGCGGAAGGTTGCATGTGCCCAGGTGTTCGCTGCTGCAAAATTTTATAGCGTTGGCAGGTTAGACACCTCTTCACATACTTTGCTACTTCTCGGAACATCCCTGGCCAGTAGTACTGCTTGGCCACCCGGGCAATGGTTTTTGCGATGCCCATATGTCCGGCGGTTGGGACGTCATGGTTCTCTTGTAGAACCCTTTGGCGAAGTGGAGTTGGTACGCATAATTTCCAAGGATCCGTGAATTCGTCTTCTTTCTTGCTATTGTCGTAGAAGTGTCGGTATAGCCTGTCGCCTTGGATGGTGTAATCGGGGAAGTTGTCCGGTCTCTGGGTGACTTCTTCATATTTGCGCTTATACCATGCGCAATCCGGTATGTCAGTAGCACATAATTCGGGATCGGTGACTGCTTCTGGAGTTGACAATGGTTCTCGGGACAAAGCATCAGCAACGCGGTTAAGCACTCCTTTCCGATATTTGATCTCAAAGTCGTACTGTTGAAGAAAAATGCTCCAGCGGGCTAGTCTACCGGCGGGACTCTTGATCGAATGTAACCAGCGGAGTGACTGGTGGTCGGATATGACGGTGAAACGATAGCCTTCCAGGTACGGCCTCATCTTCTCGATTCCCCAGACGATGGCTAAGCACTCCTTTTCGGTGACGGAGTAGTTCTTTTCGGCCGGAGACAACGTACGACTGGCGTAAGCAATAATCTGATCGCCGCGGGCGGTATTCTGGGTAAGCGCGGCGCCCAGGCCGTGTCCGGAAGCATCGGTTTATAGAACGAACGGTCTGGAAAAATCAGGGCAAGCCGAGCTTCGGTGAGACTGGACTTCAGTTTGTTGAAGGCTTCCTCTTGGACCTCGGTCCAACTCCAACGTTGCTGTTTCCGGAGCAGCTTGGTGAGCGGAGCTACTATTTCTGAAAAAGAAGGCACAAAACGCCGGTACCAGGAAGCTATCCCCAAGAAACGCCTCAAACTTTTAACATTCTTGGGAGCGGGTATATTTCGAACAGCCTCCACTTTCTCTGGGTCGGTGTGTATACCTTCTTCGCTGACGATGTGCCCCAGGTACTTCAGTGACTTACGGCAGAACTCGCACTTCTCGGGGTTGAGCTTGAGGTTCGCGGCTCGCAGGCGGTGGAATACTTCTCGCAAGTTGTCTAGGTGTTCCTCAAAACTCTTTCCCAAGACGATGATGTCATCCAGGTAGGCGAATGCCTTCGGTTCCATCTCGGGTCCGATGATGGTGTCCAATAGACGCTGGAAGGTAGATCCTGCTGAGTGTAACCCGAACGGCATCACACGGAACTGAAACAAACCCTTGCCCCCAACGGAAAACACTGTTATAGGTTTGCTGTCCTCGGTCAGCGGTATCTGCCAGTAGCCTTGCTTGAGGTCGATGCTTGAAATATAATGGGCTTGCCTTAGTTTGTCCAGGATGGCGTTAATGAACGGCAGTGGGTAAGCGTCTTTCACTGATATCTCATTGATTTTACGGAAGTCGATGCAGAATCTAGGTTTTCCGTCTTTCTTCTGGTCCATGACTATGGGAGAACTCCACGGGCTATTGGACGGTTCTATAATCCCTTCTTCAAGCATTCGGTCGACCTCGGCGTTGATGATCTCCTGCATGCGGGGATTTTGAGGTCGGTATCGCTGATTTATTGGTGTCTGGTGGATCAAACGGATTTGATGTGTCGCTTGCTGAGTAGTACCTTTAATACCTGAAAATAAGGGTAACTCGGTGTTCAAGAACTCGGAGAGCTGTTTTTCTTCTTGGCGGGTGAGGGCGGGCAATGAGGTGGATATTTCCTGAATCATGCCCACTGTTACGGTGCTGTTCCTCTTTACAGATACGATGCGGTTTTCCAAGAATACGTTTCCGGTGGATAAGTTGATGTGAAACTGCATTGATCTCAGAAAATCCATTCCGAACAGGATGTCGGATACCATACTTGGTATATACTGGAACGGGTGTGTCTTCTTATGTTGATCGACATGGAGAGGAATCTCATATGTGCCTTGCACGCGTACGGTTTGGCCGTCTAATACGGTAGCTCTCTGAGTACGGGGCCGCTGTTCGGGTATCCTCAGCTGCTTGCATACGTCCGCTGCCTTAGGACCTATATAGGATAAGACGGCTCCGGTATCTACAAGGGCTGAAAACGTACGGTTACCTAGGATGACGGCCAGGTATGGGCGGTTATCCTTATATATGGAGATGTTTCGGGTTGGGAGCGGTTCAGACCTCCTTACTGAGTAGCTCCTTTCTCGTTTCCCGGCTGCCGACACTTACAATCCCGGGATAATACCACTCTAGTCCGACATGGAGAGCAGAACAGAATCCTGGGGTTCTTGCGATGATGACGGTAGTGACCGGTTTGGCCGCAACGCCAACAAACCGTCTCGCTTGGTATTTCTTTTGATGTGGTCGGTCTCAGACTAGGCTTGAACACGCTCTTAGAAGCTTGTTTCACTGGCGTTGGTTCGTCCATAGGGTGTACTATACTTTTGGATGACGCTGTTGGCGGTTGTTTGCCTGATGGGGCAGCGTTGTTGACAGGAACTGGCTGGCGGATATCTTCATACTCTTTGACTGCTGCCAATAATAGGTCTACGGAATTGCATGTGGTTGGGTGTATGAAGAGCCGGTAGCTGGGCAGAAGGTTGCGGTGTAGCCAGAATAACTCTTGTTCCGGCGTCATACCTCCATGCCGTCGAATCAGGGTCTGCAAAGCCACTATGTAGCTTACTGCCGACTCGTGTTTCTGTTGGACCCTTTAGCTAATCTGGGCCTCCAGGTTGACCAGGTAGTCGGTGGGCAGGTAGAAGGTACGGAAGTCACGAATGAAGTCTCCCCACCACTTCCATCATCGCCGGTTATTTCTATACCACATCAGGGCGGTTTCGGTCAATATATCCGGAAGTACTGGTAGCAATTCTTCGGCTTGCAGGCCGTAGCGGAGGCAGATCTCTTCAAGTCGCTCCAAGAACGCTACTGGGTCGGTTTGCCCATTAAAGGTGACTTTCCATTTTAAATTTGCTCGGGGTGCCTGTGCTGCTGACAGGACTGGTGTCGGTGGCGTAATCTGGGGCGGGGACATTGGCTGGTAAACTTGATGTTCCACTGGTTGATAGGGCCGGCTTGTAGCAGCGCTGGTTACCGTAGTCTGTGTGTTCATATACATTACGGCCTTAGATACGGGTGGCGGTGCCTGGTACATCGCTGTAAACGGAAGAAAACCTGCAGTTGTGCCGGCGATGGTCGTGGCTGTCTGAGTGTACAAGGCGGCGTTCGTAGTTACCGTTGGGATGGATACTACCGGTACTTTATACGGAGCTCCTGTTGGAGCGGAAAAACTAAACGCGCTTGTTGATCCTGGTATCTCCTTCGGTTCTATCTTCGGAGTGGCTCGTCCTTTTCGGAGGAATTTTACCAGGCGTCTTCTCAGAACTTCTACGGTACCTTCGGGAACTAACCCAAATCGGTTTATCTCCTCTACGAGTTGTTCCTTCCGTAGGAGGTATACCCATCCAACGCGCCTGTCGGTGGTTTCGGATCCCACGGCCTCGTCTTCGGAGTGGTTGTTTTCCACGTCGGACTTCTCGGGGTCGGACTGCATGACTGTTGCTTTGATATCCTGCTAAATTAAATACAAGGGTTCCTCGGGGATGACTAAAAAAACAACGGTCCCTGCTCGGGCGCCAAATTTGCGACGCTTTTTCCGTTAATTTATCTGATAGACGCGAATGCACGTCTGGTTATTACGTGCGCGCGCTGCGGATGCCTCGGGCGCTAGATTTTATGTCGTAGTTTACTCTCCGCGGTAGCTTCATTGTCTTGGTACAGATGACGAAGACCTAGGTAGCTTCAGTTGAAGATGACGGTATCCAGGGTTTCGTTTATACTATTACCTGTCATCCCAGACTCGGTCTAGCTGTTTAAATGTCCTTCCTTGTAAAATAAATCAAGCAACAACGGTTTAGTACGTATATTGCAACTAACAAAAAAATTGGTACACAGTTTTTACATCAAGAATACTAACGGCTAAAACAGAACATAGCGAAAGAAACAGTAGCAAAGCGGTAATGGTTACGATAGCAAAACGGAAGCAATTACGGTAGCAAAGCGGTAGCTATACGGTAGCCTTTATGATACCTGTGATACAGAGAACGGGATGTCAGCACGGTATTATTACGGTAGCAATAGAGAAAGGAAATTACATATTTTGGCACTATGGGTTCAAACCCCGGTATTAAATCAGTTAAAAGTCACGGTGCTCTTTCACCGGATAATTGGATCTTGAAAGGATGGGAAATACCGCCTCAGGCCAGTCGCAGCGACGGTACTTCCGTAGGAAAGGTTACTTGCGTCAGGTCAGTCGTAGCCGCAAGGGGAAAAGAAAGGAACCGAAAACACCGCCTCAGGTCAGTCGCAGCGACGGCCTTTCTGCAGGGATGGGTTACTTGCGTCAGGTCAGTCGCAGCCGCAAGGGGAAAGAAATGAACAGAAAATACCGCCTCAGGTCAGTCGCAGCGACGGCGTTTCTGCAGGGTAAGGGTATAACAGAGAGTAAGAGGTTTACGGTTGAGAAAGAGAACGGACATACAGAATATGAACGGTAAAATTAGAGTGCCAAAATAGAATAATTTCTTACCTCTAAAACTGTCGGATATGCTGCACCTTGTTCTCGGAGTAGTCCTGTTGAATATTTGAAAAGCGGGAATGGAACTGAACTTTCATTCCAAAATTTCTGAATTTATACCCGCTGGCTATTCTGAAGTTACAAATTTTCGTTTGGTTCGTGCAATAATGCACGAAGTAGGATATACCTCGCTACCTTTCCACTTCACGCTGGACATGCGATTATCAGATTTCCACGCGTAAATGCCATGCAAATAAAATACATTACAATGTTCGGACTCAATTATAAATGTTAAAAGCCAAATATAATTACAAACGGTAATTAAATACTACCCTAACATCGGTACAAAATAGAATGATACCTAACAGCGTTAACACAAAATAAATACGAATTCAAACAGAGGCTAATCGGTACACAATAAATAAATCAGTTTGTTCGATATTCAAATTCAAAATATAAATTAAACGGTGCAAAGTAAATAAATATCCTCGTTCGGCCTTAGATTCAAAACATAACGCAGCTGGTATCTGCACATTTGTATATAAATTGATAAACAATTCTAAACTATAAAAATACAGGGTGCGGTCGGAAAGATATCGGTCGGTACACAAATAAAATTACTTAAATTAAGCGGAAACATTTCTAAACGGTAAAACGGCATAACGTGGTTATGTAACAAATTTAACGGAGTCCCAATTAACATCAAAATAATTAAATAAAACTTAAATTGTCCGGATAATTAAACAAAATTAGTAACGCTTCATTACAACCTGGGACTGGATTTTCACGTGTGTACAATCTATGGCGCCAATAACTTTAGGGAAATGTGCTATGGCATAAAATGCATTTTTTGTTTCTGCGATTTCAGTATTGGTCCTTAGTAAATTTATGTGTTGGGCTGCTAGCGATGCTATTGCCTCGGTCACTCTACATATTATTTGAGATGTTGTTGCGCGATTTTAACAAATATTTTAGCCACGAACTCAGCATGGTACGTAAGAAATCAGCAACTACACACCGAACTAAACATTCAAACCATCGAGCAGTTCATCAGAAAAACGGCAAGAACATTTTTCAAAAATTTAAACAACTGTGCGGGAGCAACTCACTACAACCTAGGAGCAAGGCATATACACCAGCGCTTAAAACGTAAACTGACCCTAGATCCTCTTTCAACTGATGACAGTGATAGTGAATGAAAAATAGTGGTGTAACTTAATATTTTAGCAATAACAATAGTGAACGGGTAAACCACTATGGTAATCCCGGTATGTCAATACTGTTAAATGTAAACTAAGCTAACTAAACCATGCATAGCACTAGATTGCTGAACTGGTTAAAATACATTAAAAAAACAAATTTTAGCTTTCGTCCCAAATTACCTGCAGTGTTCCATAAATCCCCTGTTTTAGCCTATCATTCGTTGTATAGGCTTACCAAGTCTTAATCCACTCTAAGGATTCTTTAAAATAATTTTCTGTTCTAAGCACCTTGACAGACAGCGCACACGCATAGGGGGGGTTCCGATCGTTTAACGTGCGACTATTTAAGCAATCGAACAACTTATTCATTTTTTGCAAGAAGTTCGCTGTGTTAAGTGCGGTGGTACTTTGTAATTCACCCGTTCCCACAGCCTTGTTTATGGTAGCACTCGTATGTGAAAATATTTTAGTTGCAAATATAACCCTCATTTTTTTTAAATGTATTAGGCTTTCTCGATATCGTGCCATGAAATCTTCTTGCCCTCCACATAAAAATAATTAGGAGAAAGATTATTTCTTATGCTTGTGATTAAATGGGGAACATCGTACATGCCAAAACTTTTGGAATCATTCACATAAAAGTACGTTTGTGCTTCGGTAATGCCCAGCTTGAAAATGCACTCCTGTTTGTGGCTGTTTGATCGGATGTGACAACGCGTACTTGGAGTCCTGTGCCTCGAAGTGCACGTATGTTTTGGAGAATAAACGCATATAAAGTTTCGTGCTTGACTGCACCTGACTACAAATAATAACTGACAGGAATTTTCCACCTCTGTCCTCTTGCCATTAAAACTAAAGCATGGGTGGCAATTTTACTAGTAGGGTAAACCATACAGTTATTGCCACCTTAAGCGGTACTCTCTCGGTCTTACATGGATTGATACTGATACGAATGAAATATCCAAACAATAAAAATACCAATACATAGCAAAAACATTATATTTTTATTATTAAAACCCAATTGTTGTACAAATGTAGAAACAAATATAAAAATACAATTCTGAAAAAAAGTAAAAAATACCGTAAAGTGGGGTTACTTTGCTCCACTGTTTAGAGTTTATTTTTGTATAATTGTTAAGCTTGCCGTAAAAAGAATTATAGCAATTTGGCAATAGCACCTTGTTGTTGTGTAGATGCTGAATTACACCTATGTTTAATATGAATTTGATAAATTGTCCCAATTTTTAATTACACGTATTTAAAATTTGGTGCAAAGTGGGCTATTCGCTGGGTTAACTTTGCACCGCTTGATTTGTGACGAGTTTTCTTGCAGTACAATGTAGCTAGTGCAAAGAAAACTCACACCATTGTAAACTTTAAGCAATTGCTGTTCTTTTCCTGTAACAATTTTTGATTTCGAATTTGTTTTGAGGTAAATTATGGTCATTTTTTAAATGTATTGGCCTTTATTAACTACAAAACATACAAATTCTATAAAAATATAACTAAATAATATTCTATAAGTTTTATTGTGCCTATACTTCTGCATGTTTAGAAAAATTAATGCCACCATAATCACATTCACATTCCGGTACAATATACAACCCTCGTTTTGTCATTTCCTTCGGTGGATGTATTGCACCAATTATTTTATCCCGCGTGTACCAAGTTTCATCATGTTTCTCGGGCAATTTCCTGAATGTCAGTCCTTTTACCATTACATTAATCGTGGCACCTTCTTCATCTACAGATGTTATCATTCCAGGACATACATCCTGTTCATACAAGAACAAAACATATTCGCCTACAGTCTTCGTGGCATCTTTAAGTCTAGATTCTCTAATTTTTTCAGCAGTTTTTTTTCAAGTAGCCAGGGTTAAGTTTCCTGTGAAATTCAATATCTTCCTGCATATCTTGCACTTCATCTATACCGTCTTCAGAGTCTCTCAGTGCTGAAAGTTGGTCATGTGCTTCTTCGTCTTCATCTGATAAATAATCCACCATTTGCTTTTTAGACGTTTTAGATTTCGGTGCTTTAGATGATGATGCTTTAGAATCTTTAAATACTGTTCCAGAAACTTCAGGTAGATCAGTCGGGCTCAGTTCACTGTGTGCAATGCTCTACCCAGCTGGAACGGTTATTTTATTTTCCTTCTCCCGTGTGTGAAATTGTGTGGGGTCATAGGCAAATAAACACAGCAGTGTTTATTTGCCTATGGTGGGGTCCAGCCTCACTTGTTCCAAATAATCAATAAACGAGTTTTCTATGTCAGATCTGCGTTCTTCATTTGCAGTTCTGTTGGAACGGCAGACTATATAAAATAGAAAAACAAAGGAATATCTCCATTTTCATATGAAATGTAAGTGTTTGCACATACATTTATTTTTCTGAAAGTTCCTGTTTGGATGCCTGATTTCAGTTTATTCATTGGTAAAGCGATAATGGCACATACGATTAAACTTCTACTTACATTTGTCAGTCAATTGGGGGCTTCAATCCATTAAGATTTATCACACTAACAAACAACACACATTTGGAAGTTAGTTTTTGAATATGACCATTTAACGACTGTCGGTAAAGCAGGATGCTCCATATGCATCTGACAACTATCTTAGTGTCCTCTATCGAAAAAAACATAAGGTGCTTGAAAAAAATATAAACAACTTCCAGTGTTGTAAAAAATATAATTTTACACACTTGGTGCAAAGTAACCCTACATATGGCAAAGTAACCCCATTTTATATATATATATGTTAGACTCAGATGCCGAACTCGCCCATTTGCCGAAATTAATACTCAGTCCGCGATATGATCAAAGTGAAATGATCAGATGCCGACAACAGATTCTATTTCGGAATTTGTTTACTCTAATTTATACATTTCGCGAACTGAGCAATTCAGACTTGCTCAAATGCCGATTATGAATTTATTTTGGCAGATGATTACTTTTAGATTTATATTTTGCCGATTGTACAATTTAGAAATGACCAGTTCCCGATTGCAATTACAAAAAAGGTACTTTTCAATTAAAAGAACATTTATTTCTCATCAGATACAGCTTATAACTTATATGAAATTTTTAATATTCACTATTATTTATTACAACAAGAAGAACTATTATGACATTTGCTGTTACATTTTATTTTACTCAAAACACATTTCCATTTTTACTTTCCCATACCTTATAGGTATAGGGTAAGTATTGAATTCATGAAAATTTTCGAAATCGAGATTTTAACGGAAATATCCGTTTTGGGTCTCTAGGAACCCAAAAAAGTGGTTTTTAAAAAATGTCTGTCTGTGGGTGGGTATGTACGTATGTACGTACGTATGT
>JABXWE010008921.1:0-33603 GCA_014611495.1 Limonius californicus | reverse complement strand
TGGTGTAAAATATTTGATTGGTGGTACGTTATGAGGAATGTTGGAGATTTGCATGTTTACTTCTTCATTCTCTTCTTGGTCATTGGGAGTGAAGACCTCAGCGAGATACTCAGCAAAAAGACTCGCTTTATTTTTATCACTTTTAGCCCATTCTGCGTCAGGGAGAGCGGGGTTACGTATTGAAGGAATCCGGGATTTCGCTTTGGTTCTGGATTTGATTGGTTTCCAAATGGAGTTATCAAACCTATTCAAACTCGCAACATAGTCATTAAAGGAACTCTCTCGGAGATTTCTAATTTTGGTTTTTAGGTGGTTACTTATACGATTCAATTCCGTTTTATCTAAGGGAGATTGAGTATGATGCTAGCGTGCTCGAGCCCGTCTTTTTGCCGCTATGAGTTTTTTAATTTCTATAGGTACCTTGTTGTATTCGTTTTGAGCTTTAAGTTGGGGTGTGGTTTGGTGAGCTGCCTGCCTGAGTATATCGATTAACCTTACTAATGCTTCATCTACTTCTTCGGGGGTTTTGAGTGGAATATTTAAAATAACCTTTTCTTCCACTTTTTTTCGATATTCTTCCCAATTGGTATACTTGTTGGGTATTCTCGGAACAATATTACTATACATAACAGTAGCATTGATCGTTGCGATTATTGGGGAGTGGTCCGAGGACAAATCAAAGCTGGGTATAACATTTAAGTATGAAGAGGAAATTCCCTTGGTGCCCTTTATTTGAAACACCATTTTATATCTGCATTGTAAAGACATGTGACGATTGATTTAATTTTTCGTCTATTTTGATTATTTATCCTTAAAATGGAATTTAAATAATAATAAAAATAAGGTGTGTTTAATTCCACCTCCTGCATTCAGAATTTATTTTGATTTATCAACTATTATGGTAAGTTTTTAAATTTCAGAACGCTTATACTTTCATCTTACTTTAAAAACTTATTTTGTTTTCTTATTATATTACAGGAATCAAGTCTTAAGTTTTAAAGAATTGTATTTAATTTATTCTGAAGAAGGTCTCATGAGACACGAAATATAAAACTTTTAGTTCAACGAAGTTAGTTTAATTAGCTGCACATCCCTAACCTCAAATCCTGGATGATGGTACTGAGTCCCGATTTTCATTTCCCATTGGAAATAAACTCATAGCACTCCTCATCTATTGTCGCACTAAGAGAGTAATAAGGCTCTACACAGAATGCACACCATACACTGGGCAGGGCAATCACGGTTACGCACTAACAGGGTAACCCGCAAAGTCAGGCCCTGTTGTGCATAGCACATACCAGCCTAACATTGCTTTACACCATCACGACACTCTGTAAGGGATAAAACTGAAGAAATGATAATGATGATGATTATAATTAACCATAAGGTAATAAATCTCGTTTTAGCTAGAAATTACTTCAGATGATTATTTAACGTTTATGACGAAGATATCGACATTTAAAATAAAGAAAACCGTGGAACAACTATGGAATCCAGTTAACAAAACCGACTGGACCTTGCGTGCATCACCTACGACCATTAATGCATACTATTCGCTCACGGAAAACAGCATACGTATGTACCAATACTAAAATTTCCCCATGAGGTTTATTTCAAATGTTCTATGTCAGAATTTCCTGCTGCAATCCTACAAGGAATCTTCTTCAACGAAGATCGCTTGCATTCCATGAATTTTGGGGCCATAGGTACCATCATCGGACACGAGATGACTCATGGATTTGATGATGAAGGAAGGCAATATGACAAGGAAGGTAATCTAAACAATTGGTGGGCGGAAAAAACCGATAGAGCTTTTGTAAAAAAAGCTCAATGTATAATTGACCAATACGGGCAGTACACAGTTAAAGACCTCGGTTTAAAGGTATAATTTTCAAGGTTGTAACTATTTTTCTTATGATCATCTCCAAATTTTAGTTAAATGGATTTAACACCCAAGGCGAGAATATAGCCGACAATGGAGGAATAAAAGAAGCTTACCTGGCCTACAGTGCTTGGGTTAAGAGAAATGGGGAGGAACCACGTCTTCCAGGGTTGAACTATACAGCAAAACAGCTGTTTTGGATTTCCACAGCCCATGTGTGGTGCACCAAGGACAGACAGGAATCACTTAAACAAGATATTCTATCAGACGACCATTCCCCAGCACCTTTTAGAATTATAGGACCACTCAGTAATTCGAAATATTTTGCTCAAGATTTTCATTGTCCTCTAGGTTCAAAAATGAATCCTAAACATAAATGTAATGTTTGGTAAAAATTATGTGTTGGTGTTTAATAAAGTTTAACTTAAAACATTGCTATTAATGCAAAGTTTGCAATAGTATAGGATTACCTGGAAAAATACCATCTTTTTAAGATTTAACTAAAACTCTCGCCAGCTTCAGGCAATTTCAAAAAAATTAACATTGTAAGAAATAGTTACCAATATTGGTTCCGTATGAGTTAGAACTAACGAGAATTATAATTGTCCAATTCCTGAACGCTTTACATATACTGTAAATAAAGCTTATCCATATACAGGGTGTTTAAAAACACATTGACGAACTTAAGAATGTAACGCCTTGAGTAATTTTAAGAACATAAGCTCCTATGGACGAACGTGGACCCGAAAACTATTAGATATGGAATTCCAACGTTAAAAATTGTGATGCATGCAACTTTTGATCATATTACCGTGGTAGTAAAATTGAGTCAGCTGTTAGTTTCCTTTTAATTTGACAATAGAAGAAGTAGAGGTAGGAAGAGACGATAGGGATGAAGAGAAATGGAAAGAGAGAAGAGAAAGGCAAAGAGGGGTAGAGAAAGAAAAGAAAAAGACGTAAAACGTATAGAGGGAAAAGGTGCAAGATGCGTGAGAAAAAGTGAGAGAGAATGATTACAACTACAAGGTTAAATATACCACAAGAGTTTTAAAAGGTATCTTATTATTTACCTCACCCAACCCTGGTTAGTTTTGCTTTCTTGTTTTTTACAAACAGTATGGAATTTTGCAATCAGCAGCAAAAGAAATCTAAATATGTAAAAAATATCATTACATTAATGCAATTATTGTCGAAGAAATCAGTAAAAGTGATTGAACAGGTGTGACTTCTCAACGATCCGTTTTCGGACCCATCCATAACAACTTTCTTTGTTAAATGGTCTCGCCAGTCATCTTTTTCGATGTAATTTTTAAACACTCGATATACTGCGTATTGAAATCTACTTTATAAAATTGTGATACTTTAAGTACAAATTATTGTGAGCCAAACTCCTTCAAGGGGTGTAAAGCCTCACTATTGTTTATTTTTATTTTGGCCCATTAAAAATATTGATGGAAGGCAAACCCAGTCAACAAACTGTTTTGTTACAACAATGTCACTGTCTGTATACATTCAACTGCAAACTATGCTTAGTTGAACTTAGAAGCAATTTTTACAATTAACAAAATTGTTAATTCTTTAGTATTACTCATAATTGTTGACAAAATCAATACATTGTGTCCAAATATAACTAAGGTAAGTTCTTTATGCTAAGCTACTCAAAAAATATAAGTATTTACTATAAGTTCTGGACAACGGTGCATGCCCCAAGAGATTGCCCTGTGACTGACGATGGTCTTGCAAACATTCGAAGTTTAAATATATTGTGATTAAATATTAATTTTGTTATTATCAGTGCAAACTGTAAAACAACAAAATTTGTGCTGTATGTAGTGGGCACATTTAGAGCTAGCCTTACTAGCTAGATAACGAATAGTTGAGATATAAGGAGGAGATACGTAGTTACTGTATAGAACATAATTTGCAATACATACCAAATGGACTTACAGTAAGCATGTCAAAATCTAGAATGTAATTAGAAGAATTTATTTAATGAAATAATCACAATCACAAAATATCACAACACAGTGCAACTTTTTATCTCTATTTATTAATCAGTTATGGCAATAAAGACGTATATCAAGAGATCTAAATTAGTAAATACGTATAAGTACATTCCGAAGTTGGAATATTTTGTATCATTTCAGCAATCTTCCATCTGTTATCACTAGAGCTAGGATAGTTAGGCAAAATAAAGTCTCGAAAAATGCAGGCAAAAAGGCAAAAGAATAGATATAAGAAAGCACTAAAAAGGTAAAAATAAAGTAAAAAAAGGCAAAAACGAAAAAAAAAATTGCAAAATTACCAAAAAGACAGGAAAAATTAAAAATTACAAAATCTAAAGAATACTTGAGGAAATTAAAAGAAACGGTGTTAACGTTAACACGTTCGAAAATTGTGACAAACTGGCTGATTCAGTAGAAACGTTCTCCTGACAATACTGGTCCCCTCATTAAAGTTAATCGCAAGAAAATAATCCTTCTGAGAAATTTTCAGCCGGTAACAATAAAGGGTAAAACCCACTAAGCCTCTACCCTTAACTGCTTGGGAATAATACTTTCTACAATTTATTTCAGAAATTTAAAATGTGCACTTTTCTTGGAAACTTGCCAGCACAAGTTTTTTTTAAATAAAAATTTAAGAAGTAGATTTCTTAAAATTGTAATTTAATATACCATAAAAGGCACAAAAAAGCAAGCAAAATAGAAAATTTCTCAAAAAAGGCAGAATCCAAAAAAAGACGCAAAAAAAGGCAAAATAAAATTTGCATTTTTGAATTGCATGCATTCTAAAACGGATTTAAAATTGGGTCTGCCTTTAATCCTTCCATTTATTAAAAAAGGCAATTCGCCTAACTATCCTAGCTCTAGTTATCACATTAGACTCTAGAAGTACATACAGTTTTCTTGCTACAAGAGACACTCTGTAGAAAAAATTTCCATACATAATCTAGTTTTCTATTGGTAGCAACACTAATTTCTCCTATCGTATAGACAAGTGGTTCTCAAACTTTTTTAAAGATCGTAAATTTTTCTCGCGGCCCTTCTATAGTAGTACTCAACTTCATTCAGAATCAGCGGCTAAATAGCCAACTGATGTCATCTATTACCAGGTAGCACAAGTTATCTATTTGAACTCAGTGTTTCCAGAAAACTCTACCATATTTGGGGGGCGTGCTAGATGGCACTGGAAAATCAATTTTGCTTCATATAAGCAGTGGGCCACGATGAAATTAGTCATCATTTTAAAATTGTGTGCGATACTGCTGACTGTGTGTTGAGTGTAGTAATTCGATAACAAATAGTTAACGTTAAATGCAAACTATACTCGTTTTGTTAAAGATAGATAAATTTTTAAAGCAGTCATTAGAACCTTCCGCGCCTAACAGTGACCAGAATATAAAAACATAGATTTTACAGCAATGAGTTTTTCAAATATGGTTTTACCGTTATTTCCTGGAAACCCTAGTGCGTACTTTGTCAAAAAGTGTTGTCAAAAGAAAATATGAAACCATTAAATATATTTAACAATTAAATACCAAACATGCAGCCAAAAAAGAAAAGCCTGTGCAATTATTTGAAAGAAAGCTAAACGTTTACCACTTTTACATCTGCAACCACTGCTAATGAAAAAGCACTACCAGTTATCCAGTTGCATTTCGCATTGCAGAAACCAGTAAGCCACATACAATTGCTAAAGATCTGATTTTGCAAATAATGGTTTGTGAAATATAAGCTGACAAGCTGAAAGCTATAGCTCTCTCAATAATATTATCTAAAGAAAAATACGTGACATGTCAGAAGATATTCGAACATACCTAAGTTGTTGAAAATATTAAGAAGAGTACGTACTTCTCGTTAAAGATGGACGAATCCACGGATATTTCTGACTGTACACAATTTACAGCATCTGTAAGGTATAATACTGGACATGGTATTACAGAAGATACCTCATTTTGTACTCCATTAGAGGTCAATACCACCAGGAAATGTTTAATCCGCACTTTCATACAAAGTACAAATAAGAACGAGATTTACTGGCTAAAAAGCGTTGCTATAATCACCGATGGCGCTAAAGCTATGACAGGACAATCTGATCTCATTATCAGATTAAAAGAGATAATGCCAAATGTTAGATGGTTACACTGCTTTTTAAATCGAGAAGCTCTTGCATTAAAATCTTTACCTACTGCAATGAATTGGGTTTTGAAAAATGTAATTAATGTGGTAAAAGGGAAAAGCATTGCAGGCTCGTATTTTTCGAAAAATTTGTTAAAACATGAGTTGTTTAACACGCGGAAGTAAGATAGCTTTTGCGAGATAACATCTTCAAAATAGTTTTCCAGTTAAAAGCGAAACTTTTGATGTACCTGCAAGATAAGAAACGGGAATATGAGAATATATTTTCCAATTCCCTCTGGCTTCTTAGGCTGGCTTTCCTTGCTGATATTTTCTAGCATTGAAACGCTCCGAATAGCTATTTGCGAGGCCGCAAGATTAATATAATAACAGCCATAGACAAACTTAACGGATTTACAAAGAAACTCGATTTCTGGTGGACTTGTTCTTCCAAAGCGTAGATCAATTTTAGACCAAAAGAATGCAAGAATACCCCGTGTTTGCGGGCAAAACTATAAAATGTTTGGTGCCATTTGCTACATCGTATCAACAGGTATCAGGAGACATACCATTTGAAGGCTCGATGAATATCTTTACAGTACTAGTTTCTTTTATTTTGGATTCCGAGCATTAGTTACCACGGAAATGCAGTGCAGAGTTCCAAAGTTTCATGGTAGAAAAATGTTCTAGAGCATTTATGGAATGATTAGACGCCATTAGGTCACCGTACGTTGGCGTAAATATTTCAATGTTTTTTTCATCGTCATCGTCATGCCATATTTTATATAAATATGGCATGACGAAGACGATGAAAGAAATATAAATATATATATATATATATAAATAAATATAAATAATTGCGTTTTTCTTTGGAAATAATGAATGTGCCAGTAGAAATGTCCAATTGTTCAACCAGCAACATACAGATAAGCATAGGAATCGCAAGTACGCATTGGAGTGGTAAAATTTCGGAAGACCGGTTTGTCACAAATAAAAAGGGAAATCTTAAATAATAACTATTGTATAGACCCTATTAATACCCTATACTATAGGGCATTAATAGAACCCGTATTCAACGAATTGTAAAACACCACAAGTTTTATCCCTACAAGAACGCAATGAAGACGACTTGTACCACCATTTGCTTTTCCCGCGAATGCACACTACTGTAAAGCAAATTCATTGAGCTTTCAAATGCTGTGTCTTAAGTCGAAACTAGCTGCGTTACATGTCTCTGGCAAATTAATTTGACGTAATTCGGGCGTTTTTCTAGGAATTGAAGTTTAGTGCCACAAAATACGCCGGTTTCGTTTTCGGTGGACTACCCTGTACATAAGTTTCTATTAGATAACTGGGATGACAGCATTACCAAAAACTTTCAGTAATTACGCAAATATGCATTGTTTGATGATTTTTCTATATAGTTGCTAACATTCCTCCCTGCGGCGGAAGTCAACACGATGTATCATTTCATCGGCGGATATATACCAGGCTTGTTCAACGAAACCCTTCTTTGATCAACTTAGCCTTTTAAACAAATGCAGTAATTTAAATGACGTTTGTTAATGCTAGTAGCGTTTGTAAGCAACACATTAATAAGTTTCTGGCGTTTGGAATTGATTCTAACTTTTAAAATTTCGATTTTGAAATGGCGTTTATTGTTGAAAATCCAAGTCCAAGCTTGATCAGCGTACGGTCCTACAATTTTTATGCGCTGAGGATGTGCAGCCATTGCATATTCATACGCGAATGCAAGCAGCGTAAGGAAATGCATGTACTACGCATCCAACTGTGAAGGAATGGGGCGGAAAATTTAAGAATGGTAAAAAGGGGATGGGGATGCGCTGCGACCAGGTGCACGGTGTACTGCATTAACAGAAAACAATATGGAATGTGTGGAAGGCCTTATTAGAGAAAATCGTCGAACTTTAATTAGATCAATTTTAGAAATTCTTGGTACGAGTGTAAGATCTGTCTATAGTATTGTTCGTAATCTAGGTTACAGCAATGGATTCCCCGTTTCTGGTCTAATGAAGCAACACCTCACATATATATGCAAAATGGTGATGACTTTCTTCTGTCAATATAGTTGCGGGTGACGAAACTTGGTGCCATTACTACGAGCCATCCAGTAAGTTATCGTCGATGCAATGGAAACATTCAAGTTCACCACCACCGAAGAAGTTTAAAGCACAACCTTCTGCAGGCAAGGTAATGTTAACATTTTTGTTTCGATCATGAAGGACACTTGTTGATAGAGTTTAAGGAACCTGGAGTAAATGTCAATGCAAATCTGTACAATGAAATTTTGACCAAGCTTCATCAAGTAATAAGATGGAAACGTCCAAGAACACTTACGCGTGGGGTCATTTTGCTGATCGATAATGCTAGGCCACATGTGGCTAATGTGGTAAAAGAAAAACGTCAACGAAAGAAATGGAGGGTTTTAGAGCATCCACCCTATAGCTCGCATCTATCGCCTTGCGATTTCCATATTTTTAAACCGCTGAAGAAGGCGTTAAAATGTTGGCATTTTGAGTCTGACATAGAAGTATAGATAGCTCTGGAAGACTTCATCAATCAGCAGCCACAAGAACTCCACGAGCAGGGTATACGTCGGTTAATAAAATAATGGGATAGGTGCTTAACTGCGACGGTAATTATGCTTAGTTTCATATGAAATGCACCACCCATTAAAAATAAAGCTACGTGTTTGAAAATTTGCTAACATAATGTTTTATTATTGCCTATGAAATGATCATTATTTCCATTAAAAAAATTAAGTGGTTATGGTGTTCGCCTACTGTCTCTCATCAACTTGTTGTTTAGAAACAAAACAATATCTAGTAAACGTTAATTAGTTGTTTCGAGATTTTGTTACATTTTATGACATTAATGTTTTAAAATGCCTCCAGTAACACAACGTAGAAATTTTAATCACATTTCCGATTTTGATATAGGCCAAATTATAGGCATGAAAGAAGCTGGACTTTCTTTTCGTGAAATTGATAGAAGGGTAAACCACACTACAGTTGCACGAATATGGTCTTCTTAGTCAGAAGAAGGCTTTCAGCGACATCATCCAGCTGGTAGACCTCCACGTAACAGCAATGTTCATGAATATCGACTTCTTCCAAGAATGGCTACACGAGACCGAAACAACAAGGTATGTTGCTGTAGACTGGATGCGAGCTCTTCACCGCCGCGTGTCAATGGCAACAATTTACAGAAGAATCTCTTCTTTTGGACTGCGTTCCTACCGTCCATTCTACCGGCTCCCTTTAACTGTACATCACAAGGTTGTTACACTTGCTTGGAGTCAAGAGCGGCAGCATTGGAATCAGCAATGGATCGACTTGTCTTCAGTGACGAATCAATATTTTAACGAAATCTAGAGTTTGTTGAAAGACGCCATGCAGCTTTAACACCTGGAGTTATGGATTGGGCGCGATCTTGTGTTCGTCCCAGGCACTTTAAATGCTCATCGCTATATTAATAATGTCCTAGAACCGGTGTTAGTACAATTCATGCAGACGTTGCTAACGGTATTTTCCAGCAGGATAACGCAGGTCCACGGCCTGCAAATATTACCAAAACGTACCTCTAACAAGCACAATTGCAAATGTTACCCTGGCCTGCACGATCGCCGGACACTATCGCCGATAGAACATCTTTAGAACATGATGAGCCGGCGACTAAGATTATTGCCAAGAGCTCCTAACAACTTAGGTGAGGTGAGACTAACTTGAGGTTATATGGAACGAGATACCCCAGGAGAAAGCATGCGACGACGAGTAAATGCTTGCATTGCTGTTCATGGCTATGTTACACATTATTAATTTTGGTTTCATTGTTGTTATTGTTTTCTTATAATTGTTAATCTTTTTTGTGAAAACCTTATCATTTCATACGCAATAATGAAACATTATTTTAGCAAAGTTTCAAACCCGCAGCTTTATTTTTAATGGGTGGTGCATTTCATATGGAACGAAGTGTATTTGTAATTAAATTGTTGAATACATTTTTTATAAAGCAAAGATGGGTTTCAACTGAACACACTTCGTAGCCACATTATTTAATTTCCATATGCAACACTTTCTAGACCAAAGAAAACAGCTTTAAGTTAAGTTACACGTATTTTTGATTTACTATAACCGTATGTAATTTTTCACTTAATGCTACTTATGTAACTGTTTATGACTACACGTATTTCTCTTGCTTCTTTGAAACCGTGGGCGATATACTAATTCTGCGGTAAAATTAATTATATTAGAATGTAAACAACAATAATCGAAGACAGTTATCACAGGAAAAATATTATTGTTTTCTGACTCTAACTCAGCCTCTCGGTAAGTAATTTTAAGTGGGTTAATATCACCTTTATAGAGCTAATTAGAGAGGCAAATTAATACAATGTGGTAAAAATTGTCATTGTACATCGGAAGTAGCGGAAGTTGATACATGTGTGTATACATACAGCTAGTAATTGCGTAAGCGAAACGTTTAAACCATTTCATTTCGTCATTGTTTCTGAAATTTGTGCTTAAGCGAGTGCTCTGTTGCAGGCTCTAAAATAATCAGTGCTAATGACTTAAAATGTCTGATGATACAAACGATGTAACCGAAAGGTAACAAAGTTATTTTATTTTCACATTATTGATTGTTAACCTTGTAAAAATCATTCATGGATGAATGCATTTTTGTTATCTATGTCCAGTAATTTGGTACTAAATACGTGTACGCCACATTTTGAACAACTTTCTTTTAATCTTTGGCCCACACCAGCAGCTTAAATTAATATAATTTGCATATACTTAGTGAACAAATAATTGACCTTGAAATTAAGATATTTATATTATATATGACCACAAACAGAAGCGCCTTCGTTTCGACCAATCTGTAAATGTCTATTAAATGACTTTATTTTTTCAAGTGGTACGTAGTAACCCAATATATATTTTTTTTAACAGGAACACAAACCCATCATGGTGGAAAAAACGGACTAAAATAGAACGCTGCGGATTCATTTCAATGCCAGTCACTATTCTGATGATAATAGGTTTGATAATAGCACTAGCCATCGTGCTGACACACCAAGCTCAAAAAAAGTAGGTTGTTATTTAGAATTGAAAGTAATTCTCTTGTATTACTCACTTTTTTGTATTCTAATTTGTAATTACAATAATTTGCTTGTTATCAGGCAATTAACATAACATATCATTATACTAATTTAAGCTACCTAAAACAGTGATTTGCAATTAATTTCAACAACTAACAAATGTCGTGTTCTCCTAATACAAAGGCATGTATAATTACACACCGAATCTGAAATGAGATGCAAACGAGCTAAGATAGTATCGTTAACACTGGTAAAAAAAATTAACTTTTTTTGTGACATGGATAAAACATGGCGTATGTTATGTAAAACTTCACCAGAAAGCAGAAAATGACCTTGAATTTTCTCTATCACCCAAACTTTATTTGCTATGAAGTGTTGTACGTTATACGGAAATATATCAATATCGGTATGTTCTTAATGTTACACTTACTTTAAAATGTTGTTGCGGATGTTTTACTGAGATATTTGGTCTCTGGGGCATCACGGATTAATGTCCAGCAATATCAACAAGCAAACTAGGACGTCATTTGCCGGCCTCGGTGGTCTGGTGGTTAGCGCATTTGCCTTTAGATCCGAGGGACGCGAGTTCAAACCTGGCTGAGGTCGGCGAGATTTTTCTAGCGGGAAAAATCTTAAAATGCGCCTTCTGTCGGATAAGAAGTAAAGCCGTAGGTTCCGTGTCACTGCGATGTGTGACACGTTAAAAATCACTACTGGGGTTGGAATTACCCCAGATAGGCAAAATTCTTAGTTAGGGTGTACAATGGGCCAAATGTGCACAGAAATGCTTGGAAAACTGCGTCCTAGATCTCGCTCTTTCAAAGCAAGCAAGCAAGGACTTCATTTGTCTTGGTATCGCTTTTCCATGGTTACAATGTCTTGGTGGAACCATTCTCCATGTTCGTCGCTTTCGGGGATTGGGATACTGTACAGTATGCTTGGACTTCGTCTTCGATCCGATGCCCAGTATGTTAGTGAGACAAAAGTAACAATCTGTGGCATGGTATTTCTGTTCGCTCCACACCATTGGTACTGCAAAGCGCATTTTACGTTTTGTACTTTTCAACCAACCTCTTAACAATGTTACACAAGTCTTGCAACATATGTGAGGAGCCCATGGCTTATCTTAATCTCCTACTTTAACTCCGAAATAAAGTTCGTAAGCTCTTCGTACAAGTGAAAGTACGTTTTTGCGATTTAAAGGTCCGTTCCCCACAAAAACTGTTCACATTATTTACATACTGCCTAGGCATTGTACTTACTTGTTAATTCACAGTCAATCACAGTACAGTAGTAAACATAAATCAAGTATGTAGAACACAAACACGTTCGTATCGACGCGACGTTTCGCGGCATGACATAGGAAATGCAGTAACTTCATATGCCGGTAAATGCCTACTAATGCACAATATCTGATTTGGTGCGTACTTCTTGCATGTAATAGACAGGAATGGACTTGTCTTAACACGGTATATTCTTCACTGTTGATACATTACACAAAGTGGCGGAATATGCATATGTTGCATGCTTGCAAAATATAAATTCTTGTTACTAAAAATTGGTGGGTGATAGGCAAATTCTGTTTTTAAATTCGTTTTTAGGGTGCCGAAATACATCAGAAACACCTAAAAATTTCCATGTCACAAAGTGTGTGTTTAACAGTGTAATTAATCAAATTTGCTACCTAATTAAGTACCTACATGTTTTTCATTTTTGTATTTCAATCGGATTATTTTTTCAGCGCGCCTTCGCGTCGTCGAAGATCCTTAATATCCAACGTGATCCACCACCGGCCCTATTTTTACCAACGCCCACCGAAGATTAATTTTCAACCCAGACCCAATGCGTACGTAAACTGTATTTTGGAATATTTTAACAGTATATATTATTTTAAGACATTTTCTCGGAAGACCATTTCTCTAAAAAGAAACCAAATTTTCTAAAAAATAAACAGCTGCTCCAACTCCTTAAAAAAATAACGCTTTGAAATTACACAAAAACCAAACTCTCTTATAATAAAATACTGTTTCAACCCCTGCTAACAAAATTTTCTGAATTATTTTACAAAACAAACAAAAATCCTAAAATTAACTGCTCGTTATTCATTGATTTACGCTTATTGTTTAACTTCCTGTTAATTGCAACTAACAGCATCCGTATTTTTTATATGCAACCGTTACAATACAAAGATGATACTACGACGAAATGTCCATAGCATAAATTACCGTTTAGTTAAAAATTATTTTAATTCCAAAGCATTATTTGACCATTAAGGTCAGCCGATCCTGCATCCAATCTAAAGTTGGGAATATAAAATTTATACAAGAAAATGACAAAAATGGGAAATCCACTCCAATGTAAGCAATGACTATACTTTAAGTAAACAGTGTCCTACCAAATCCAGCAATCCATTTGTTCTTTATATTTTCTTCCTCTTCTTCTTTTCTTCTCCTCCTCCTTCTTCTGCACAGCGATCTACCTAATATACATTAGCTTCTTTTTCTTCTAACACGATCTCATGAGTGCAATACTGATTTATTGTAAAACTCCACTCCCTACTATTCTTTCCCTTGGCATCCTATTATTTATAGTATAGTCATTGCAGGACGGCCTTAGTCTTTCCAAAAAGTTCATGTCTGACATTCTAACAAAGTGTGCGAACCATCGTAACTGATTTTCTTCTATTATCACTTTCGTTAGAACTAGCATTGAGCTTACAGCCACCTGTCCTGTCTAACATCAGATAATGTCCTAAGCGGAATTTCTGTTTTTTTAATATTATCACCAATCCCTTCTATTTTTTCCTCAATTATTCTCCCCGTCTATCGATGGTTTTATCGAATTCTCCTTCACTATTTTCTCCCTTTATCTTTGAAAATCCATCGTCCTTTATTCTAACAAAATAATCCCACCACTGTATATGCATTTCTTCTACTATTATTTTCCTGTAGATTATTTCTAGATTTCTACGTATAGTTTCAACTCTTGTTTAATCTCGAATAATACCATAATTGGTATGTCTATACTTATTTGTACTTCCTGCGTTGACCACGATGTGTCTACCGCCCAATCTTTTCATTTCCTACTTTTCGTGGTAATTTTGCTACTAGATTTCATAATCGTCTCAAATGACTTCTATTAATATCTTCATTAGGACTACTTCTAGCCTTGTATGCATCCCTTTGTTTCCTATTTAAGCTAGAGTGGTAAATTCTTCTTATTTAACCATTTCTTCTTCCCAACTTGTTTCTACCGTGTTGTGTCTTTGACCATACATGTTTCATTTCCGTACGTAAAAATTGTCGTAAATACTATAACAAACTTGATTCTTCTGGGCACTACTCATTTATTTAATCTGTCTATTTTACCTCTTGTACTTCTAGCAGTCCCTATGTACTTGAATCTTTCTAGTTCCTGCAAGACAATTTTTTCTAGCTGAATGATAGTTGCTTTTCTTCTTTTTCTTCTTTTTTTTAAAGTAGCTAGCCGCCTACTTGTCTTCACGTGCTAAAGCGACTCAGAATTGTCCAACTCTCTGCTCATCTTCTCCTCGGTCTACCGATATTCCTTTTACCTTCCGGTCTTAAGTCTCTCCCTACTTTAATCAGGTGAGTGTCTTCAGCTCGAGTTACCCAATTGTTCTTTTCTCTTTCTCATGACGATAACTCCTATGGACAATGTTAAGTAAAATTCCTTTTTAATGCCATACTTTCATTTTAATGAAATCCTTATTACCTGGTACAGGCATTATATATTAGTTGCCATTCCATGGCTAATTCACACTTCTTTTATACAGAACTGTCTTAATTTTGTCAAGGTGGTTGTCAAATGTCTTCTTCAAAGTCTATAAAATGAGTGGTAATGTATTTCGTTTTCAGCAATTCATCTCGGTCTGAACCCACTGCTCCATTCTTAACAGCAATAGCACTCTTCTTATTATTTTTCATAGGCTTTTCCAGGAAGGTTTAGTAGACAGATACCCGCATAACTTGTATAAACACTATTACTTCGTCTACGTATTTGTTTCTTTCTTTAAAATAAATATAATAATATTCACATACTTATATTTTATAGCTTCCGGTATTACAGTTTAGTGTCCAGCTGGATTTTCTTTCCTTATTTTGTGTACTGTTACAATCAACTCCTTGATTATTATAGGTTTTCCTTCGTGTTTTTATTTGTGACTATTCCCTGCGCTTGTTTCCACAATCTATAGTGGTCATTAGTACCTAATAATTCTAGACAATTTATAAATATTTTTATATTGTAGTTTGTTTTCAGATTACCTTCAATACTGTACAGAATAACCTCTAATTAGCTTTACAAAACCATCAATAATTCTTCTTTCACACTCTTCCCACGATTTTGTTCTCGCCGCAATAATTAGGATTTTAACCTTGCTTGATTGTTTCTCATATTCTTTGCTTTGCTTTTTGGATGCTCCTTTCATAATTTATATTTTTATTTACTTCAGTTTCCGCAAACCAGAAACTCTATTTTTAAATCCCTTTTCGATTCTTTCCTTTACCGCAAACACTTTCTGCTACTGTTATACAACACATTCATATCAGTTACTGACGCCATCTACAGCCTCAATTAGTGGCTTTCTGTACAACTGCATTCCCATGTTCCACTGACATCATATGTATTTCTTATATGGCATTTTCTTTTGATGTGCTGGTCCTTATACTTTCTGCTTCGGTATTTATCTGTCCTGACTCTCTTCTTTCCCGAATGGTCGCCACCGTTACACAGGGGTCTGTTCTCAGCTCGAACCCTCTCTTTAGTATCAAATACATTATGTCTCTCAGCAATATAATGCAATCAGTAATTACCTCTTACTATATCCTGGTTTATTTACCACCATGGCATTAAAATCTCGTAACAATATTATTTCGCCTATTAGATTTTGTAGCGTCCCACGATGTATGCACTATATCAGGTATATCTTTTCGCTCTGATGTCTTCGTTTGATGCATAATGCTATTATGTAGTTGATCTCCTATTGCACCCTGTTGTTGATATTATTTCTGATGTAGTCTTGCATTTCTTCAGCCGAGTAGTTGCTCCTGTAATACACAAGCTATTCCTACCCTTGCTCTTTCGTGTCTTTTCGCACGATTGTGTGAGTAATATCTGCAAGACCATCTTTTAAAATACCTGCGTTTCTCTGTCCCATCACCAATAACTGTATTCCACATTCCTGTTTCAAAATTTTCCACTTTCGCCTCATCTCAAGTTTTCTTCTGAATCTTTCATTCAACTGTGGACCTGTAGCTAATATCTGTGTTCTTCAGTATGTCATCTTTATACTTTTAGTATTTATTTTGCGTCTATCTAATATCTTTATTTTTTGTAATAGGGGAATTTTATTTTCCATTGATTTAGTATGTTCAAAATTCAGTCAAACTGATTTTAAAATATTTAATACACCTTTCGAAACATTGAAATTTTTCAAACATGTGTTTGTGCTATAGATATGTTGTCGCCGGATACTATACCCGTTATATTAGTTCGTCATTACCTTATTAAGAAACAATACGTTTCACAGATCTGAAAATGGATCGGTTTGTGTGACTCAAGCTTGTGTACACACCACGGAAACAGTTCTTCAATTCATCGATGAATCAGCGAATCCTTGTGATGACTTTTACCAATTCGCATGTGGGCGTTTCCTCGAAGAAACAACAATACCCGCTGACAAAGCCGAAGTTAGTTCTTTCACATTATTGAACGATGTGGTGCAAAATCAACTTAAACAGTTAATAGAGGAAGCACCTAAACACAGAGAACCAAAACCGTTTACTTTGCTGAGAACGCTGTACAACGTTTGCATGAACACTTCTGCTATTGAGGCCAAAAATTTGACTCTGGTCAAGTTTATCTTGAAGGATATTGGAGGTTGGCCAGTTTTAGAAGGAGGCAATTGGGATGAGGAACAGTTTGATTGGAAGTTACTGTTGTATAGAATGAGATACTACGGATTAAGCATGAATAGCTTTTTTTCTTTCCATATTATACCTGACCCAAAAAATTCTTCTCGACGGGCAATAAACGTATGTAATACAATTCGGTACGTCTTCAGAATGTTGTTGAAATAATAAACTTACAGCTTGATCAAGTGGAACTCCAAATAAGCCGCGACAATTTATTACAAGGATTTGATGATGCACTAGTGAGAAGTTACTACGACTACATGGTGGATTTAGCTGTCATTTTTGGTGCCGATAGAGACTTTGCAGAAGACGAAGTGAAAGAGATGGTGGAGTTTAAAATCAGTCTTGCTAATGTCAGTTAATTTAAACATGAAAACATTAAATTTATTTCTGATTATATAACAGATTACCACACCAGAATCAGCTCGTAGAAACGACTCAGCCATGTACAACCTTATAACCGTAAGGGAGCTTCAACGTAGATATTCGAGTATCACGTGGACCGACCTGCTCAATGGTCTTATATCTCTTCCAATTAAACAGATTTCTTATGATGATATGGTTATTGTATCCGAACTGCAGTATTTCAGAGAGTTGGAAAAGTTGTTGAAGCACTCCTCAAGAAGGTATGGTTGTAGTGAATGTATGTGGCAGGTTATGTTTAATTTTATTTATTTTTTATGTTTAGGGTACTAGCAAATTATGTGATTTTCCAAATCATAAGTGAATTGGAACCGTTTCTTCCGGAAAGAATTAGAAATCGCCACCAGCAATTCCAAGAGGTTGTGTATGGTACTACAGCCCGACAAGAAAAATGGACCGAATGCGTAACCGTTGCTACTGGATCGTAAGCCAAACATATCAGTTTTATTAAATTAGTAAACTGTAACTCTTAGGTTTAGTACTACTTAGCAATGCTTACAAAAAAAATTAAAGATTAGTAAATGGACTTTCAAAAATATTAATAATATTACGGGATCTATAAACCTTCACGTACAACGGCCAATGATCATAAGCATAACGTTTAGGGTATACATCTCTAGGTAAATATAAGGTCGTGCTCACTGTGACCAGGAATTCTATTGAATAATTCCAACTCAATTTTTGGTTACATCGAACATCTAAAAATTTCATTCAAAGTCACCAAAACCAGACGATGGATCAGGAAGTATTTGGATATTTTATCTCAGTCTAACGTTATGGCCCTGTACCGTGATGATGATATTTAAAATGTATTATTGAGTGCTACAATCATATAAGTACCGAACTGCTCCTCTTAATTCTGTTTCGTGATTTTAGATTAAAAATAGTAGCAGGAGCTTTATATGTTCGCAAATACTTCAACAAAGATATCAAAGAAAATGCCATGAAAATTGTTGAAAACATTCGAAACGAATTCATTACCGTGCTTGAACACATTGATTGGATGGACAATACAACACGAGAACAAGCAATTGAGAAAGCGTCGGCTATGGCATCACATATAGCGTACGGTGATGAGTTTCTAGATAATAAGAAAATAGAAGAATATTACTCAGGGGTAAGTTCAATTTATAGAACAAGTCAGAATTAAATACTTCTTAAAGTTGAGGTTCCCAACACACAACTACGTCCACATAAGGAATCAGATTTCAAAATTCCATACGGATAAAGATTTTGGAAAGTTATGGAAGCCTGTTAACAGAAGTGATTGGTCCACGCGTATTCCACCAATTACAATTAACGCCGGCTACGCTCCCAACGAAAACAGTATACGTATGTATAAAAGAACGCGTGGTAAAAGACAAGCTATTCTATTCTTATTTTTAGAACTCCCGGCAGCAATTCTCCAAGGAGTTTTCTTCAATAAAGATCGCCCACAGTACATGAACTACGCTGCTATAGGATCTGTAATTGGTCATGAAATCACCCACGGCTTTGATGATCAGGGAAAACAGTACGACCAAGACGGGAATTTAATAAATTGGTGGGCCGAAGCAACCGATAAGGCTTTCATAAAAAAGGCAAAATGTATTGTAGATCAATATGGAAAATACACAGTTCCAGAAATTGGAATAAACGTAAGCTTTCCAATAAATTGAGTTGTTTTCTTCTTTTTCTAATTTTAAAGTTAGGGTTTGCTATTTCCACGAAGTTCTCTTAGTAGAATGCTTTACTGATGTTACTAATTCTTTATTTATCTTGTGTGGTCTTTCTGACGGTTGTATGGTAGCCTCACAGTAGTTACCTTTTTCGTTAATCTTCCATTACCCGATCTTCTGGCATGTTTGCCTTCATATCGTCTGCATCACTACATTTTGATTATGCTCTATATTTATTGCTTGAGCCGTCGCTTCCCCTGGATAAGTTAGAATCGTCTATTCTTTGAGGCAGGGCCTACGAACAAATATTGCTCAAACTTCTAGAGTAAATGCTTGTAAAGGCAGACAAGCTACAGATCGGTCCTTACCTGATAATGCTGGGTGTAGTTCCCAAATGACGACGCGGTCTAAGCCGAAAGTAAATTGTAATATTGATAGAATAGTTCCACACAAATGTTTTTCTCGCTTAGATTCCTACTGTCATGGACTTGTTTTGCAATATTTTGTTATAGGGACATCGGGATTATTGCAGTTTCATAGGGTTCTGGTTCCCCAAAGTGTCGTTTTTCCCCGTTAGGCTTTCGCAGTAACATATCCGGTAAACGGGTGTCTCCTCTTTCTTTTCATAGACTCTACATGTCAAGTTATCTGCTTGCTTTATAAAACATAGATATTCTTTGAGATGCCTGTGGCCAGTAGGGATGTCTGTCAGCTGTCTTATCTTCTCGTTTCCTAATTTTAGGAGCTTTTTGAGACATTACCATGGACTGCCTCTCTGTGCCGACATTTTAATAGTAAAATACGTAAATATTATATTACGTCTGAACAGTAGGTGTTGCAAGCCATATTCCTACTCTGCTGTTAAAACAACATCGACAGTTCACCACAAGATCAGAAATTTAACATTCCCTATTTCATATTATATACTAACGTCTTGAACTTGCTAGAACCTGGTTGATCATGATGATAAAAAATGATAGGCACAAGTACTCTCCTTGCTTTATATTTGTCGAAACTGGGATTTCTTTCTTGAAAGTGACAAATTATAATTCTCATCTTGTTAGTGCTGTTGTCTAATGACATTTTATTGTCTTCTCGTTTCCAGTTTTACAATGTGAAACGTGTACGTACGTAAAGTTTACGAAACATAGAAAAACAGTTTCTCAAAGTCATTTACATTCGCGAATAGCTGTCGTTTATAAATATTTTGTTTGAAAGAAATCTTTTTGTTCTTGGTCTACCCCAATTCGGCTAATTTCTTCCTCTTCCATTTCCTCTGCCTCCTCCTCTTCATCTTCTTCTTCTTCTTCCTCCTTTGGCGGTATAACAGTGGGTGGGTTTTAGTCTGCTTCACAATACTGGACCACAATCTTTTATTCTTTGCCGATTCATTCCAACGCGATACTCCTATTGTTCTCAAATCGTCTTCGACTCCCTCTAACCATTTCTTTCATGGTATTCTTTTCACTACATTTTCCTATGTTTGCCATCCTGTTACCTCTCTTAGGATTGTTCCTGGGTTTGGTCGTAGAATAACGTGGTATACCTTATTCTTTCTGCTTTTATAAATCTAAGTATATCGGATCCGTCTATCCTTTCGTCGATTTCTTAATTAATTATGGTTCTATATGTTCCATCTTAATTTGTAGTCAGACTGCAAATTTGCCTTAGTATCTTAGGTTCAAATCTTTTCAGTTTTTTTCCTTCATTTAGAGCTAGGCTCCGTGTTTCCATGTTTCCGAACCATAAGTAACTATCGGCCTGGTTACGCTTTTATATATTTTAATTTTACACTTTCTGTTAAGTATGTTTGCGGTTAGGTTAGGTTATGTTTAGAGATGTTTGTTTGCAAAGTACGCTTTATTTCCGCCCTTGAGTCTCAAATTTATCTCTTCTGTCTTCTGATTTTTGCTATTTAACTGCAATCCGAAGTATGTAAAGTTTTCAACACTTTCACATTTATAATATTCGAATTGCACGTATTCCTTTGCTTTATTTAGGGTTCTAGAAAATTCTCGATAATTTCATATATTTGGCTTGACTTCCGTTTATGACGAGATCTGTTATCATAGCTTCCTCTTCAATGTCTTCGAAAGTTCTCTTCAGTTCTGTATTATTACTGCTATCATTTTCTACTTAAGTAACTATTTTCAGCTGCAAGGTGTAAACACTCAAGGCGAAAACATCGCTGATAATGGAGGAATCAAGGAAGCCTATTTGGCATATACTGCTTGGGTTAAACGCCATGGAGTCGAACCTACTCTACCAGGTTTAAATTACACCACCAGGCAAATGTTTTGGATTTCTACAGCTAACGTTTGGTGCTCAAAGGAACGGAACGAATCGCTGGAAACTAGTATTTTAATGGACAACCATTCTCCTCCACGTTTTCGAGTGATAGTACCGTTCAGCAACTTAAAATACTTCGCTGAGGACTTCAATTGCCCGGTAGGATCAAATATGAATCCAAAACACAAATGTCAAATTTGGTAAAATCACTTTCTTTTTATGTATTTATTTGAATACAGTATTATACTGAGTGTGTATATAAAAATCAAAAAAATAAATAGCTTCTTACTATGCCAAATTGGTAATAAAAAGGGAAGTTTAAGATTTCTTTCCTGTGATTTACTGCCACATAAGTCTCCGATATTGAACCAATTTATTGGTGTATCTATCAATGCACATAGGATGGTAATAACGGACCTGAATAGATAAGATGCGCGAAAGCAGTAGCTTCTACAATACACATGCATTCATCCTCTTGTAAAGTAACGCAAGCGCATTTATATAATATGGCTTACGTTTTGGAGGATGCGCTTAACATTTTATTTATTTTGCACTGGTTATATAATCAGCAAATGTAATTCGGCGGCGCCAGTGATTTTAAGGTGTGGTGCAACGCATTACGTAAATTGCAAGCTATTTTGGTAGATCATCTTTTATTATTTTCCTGCGGCCAACATCTGCAACTTACAGGACCTTGAACGATTTTGTAAGTTTGAGATACGCTGAAGCGTAATTACTGCTATTAATGCGCACGGCCTTGTTGTGTCAAAACCGTTGTTAACTCAAAACCACAATTATTTAAATCAGGTCTATTTCCGGAAATATATGTCAGTGTAACAGAAAACATCACGCAAACAGGCTAAGCGACGGCAAAGGCAAATTCCTATGTCAAGTTTATAAAATGTTTTTTGGAACCAAAATAGATTTTTACATCGATCTTAAATTTCATAGATTCTCACACTTACAAATCAAATAAACTTATACCTCATTCCTTTGCCACCACAAAATTTGAATAAAATCGCCTCTCAAGCTTTCTTAGATTTTCAATAGTTATAGACAAATTTGCCCTTGACATTTGAATGAATTTCAAAAATTGCCATTACTTCTAAGGATTCAGTTTCCAAATAAGAATTCCTGTATTACAGGTTATAAATAGAAAACGTGATGAAAGACATTCAAAATACATTTATTAGCACTGTATAAAATTCTATTCTTAGAACTAAAATCATAGTATATTCTTGATTCAAAAATGCAGAAAAGCTCTAATTTCCCACAAACTAGAGAGTATTGTAACTGTAATGCGATAGCGGCAGATAGACAAGATGTCAAATCTAACAATTGCAAATTTGTAATAGTACTGTCGAGAAACGGCAATTTTGAAGAATCGATTCTCGATTCTGAAAAGAATGGATTTCACAAGGATCGGTTCTCGATTCTAGAATCGAATTTCGATTCTCGATTCTAGAATCGGATTTCGATTCTCGATTCTCGAGTCTAAAATGGGATTTTGATTCTCGATTCTAGAATCGGATTTCGATTCTCGATTCTAGAACCGGATTTCGATTCTCGATTCTAGAATCGGATTTCGATTATCCGATTCTAGAATCAAAAATCGTTTCTCGGATCTAGAATCTAAAATAGTTTCCCATTTCTATAATCAAGAATTGTTTGTCTTCTCTTGAAACAAGAATGGTTTGCGATTCCAGGATTGAAAATAGTTTCCAGATTCACATTTTTGGAATTGAAAAATAAATTGATAGGAGAAGTGAGATGAGTTTTCCAATTTCAGAACTATGAAAGTCTTCGAACCTATAATCGGTATTTATTTTACAATTTTACAATTTTCTAATACCTATAAATATATTTACCTTTTACATATTTGGTAGTATCATCTGAAAAGTATAATCAACACTTTTTTATTTATTTTTTGCTTATGTTCGTGACAAATGCAAAATTGCTTAAGCTGTTTTGATGAATCGGAACTCGATTCTCGATTCTAGAATCGGATTTCGATTCTCGATTCTAGAACCGGATTTCGATTCTCGATTCTAGAATCGGATTTCGATTATCCGATTCTAGAATCAAAAATCGTTTCTCGGATCTAGAATCTAAAATAGTTTCCCATTTCTATAATCAAGAATTGTTTGTCTTCTCTTGAAACAAGAATGGTTTGCGATTCCAGGATTGAAAATAGTTTCCAGATTCACATTTTTGGAATTGAAAAATAAATTGATAGGAGAAGTGAGATGAGTTTTCCAATTTCAGAACTATGAAAGTCTTCGAACCTATAATCGGTATTTATTTTACAATTTTACAATTTTCTAATACCTATAAATATATTTACCTTTTACATATTTGGTAGTATCATCTGAAAAGTATAATCAACACTTTTTTATTTATTTTTTGCTTATGTTCGTGACAAATGCAAAATTGCTTAAGCTGTTTTGATGAATCGGAACTCGATTCTCGATTCTAGAATCGGATTTCGATTCTCGATTCTAGAATCGGATATCGTTTCTGGAATCGAGAATCGGTTTTAACAACGCTGCAGAACCGATTCTTAAAGTTAAAGAACAGATTCTAGAATCGAGAATCAAAATCCGATTCTAGAATTGGATATTGATTCTGGAATCGAGAATCGGTTTTAACGACGCTGCAGAACTGATTCTTAAAGTTAAAAAACAGATTCCGATTCTAGACTCGGAATCGTTTGACAGCACTAATTTGTAACATGACAACAATCATCAATGATCGTTACAATTGCGTCTACATTCACACAAGATAATTAATATTAGAAAAAACTCAAAGTAAAATCAATACCATTAATGAAAAATATGAAATTTTTGTTTTCATAATAATTTACATGAGTAATGTAACCAGCACACACCTTTAGCCTCATACCGAAAATAGAAGTATCAATACTAGTGATAGGCGTAATCGAATGATTGTAATAATCGAATGAGTAGTATTCGAATGATTTTAATAATCGAGATATTCATTCGAATTGATCATTCGAAACCAAAATTTCGTCACATTGTAATATTAACCTGTTGTAAATGTCATTTTATGGTTTTCCGTGTTATAAGTTATACAATATTACCGATATTTTAAATTCTTTTATTATAATTGATGAATGGTATATACCTTTATACTATTCGGTTTATAAGCTTAATCATGACGACCAATCTAACCACTAAATTTTTAAACGGAAATGTTATATGAAAAGCCAAAAAGATTACAAATGATCGTAACTAATTAAGATCAAAAAATTTGGTTTATTTGATAATTTTAAATAGTTACTTAAATTGCCAAAATTATTTTATTTATTTATGTAGCTCATGACAATATACATAAATTAATAAATCAATCAATTAAAAAAAATCTACATTTATTATTTTTGAATTTAAGCCTACCCGGTTCGAAATTATAAAACCTTATTTTGCTAACTCAACTGCACCTGCGACCCCATCACGCAAGCCAAGTCAAATAAATATGTTACTCTGTAGTTTATCTTTTAGTATCTTCTCGAATTTGAAATTTATTCGAATACTACTCAAATTATATACCGACACAAATGATATTTCGGTTGCCAGACGAACAACGACGAAACGAAAGTAATCCGAGAAGTTTTAACCATTCGAATCATCTCAGTGATGCATGTTTAACCGAATATTTCGAATTATTACATACGCGATGCGCGCGCGACTAAACGAACGTCGAAATGTTTTTATCATTTGAATAATTTCCTAGTATCTCGAGATATATGCATAATCGAATATTTGGAATTATTTCATTAGAGATGGGCGTGTCGCTAAACGAAAGTATTCGAGAAATTTTTATCATTCGAATGAATTGCTCGCATCTCGAGATATATGCATAATATAATATTTCGAATGATTTCATTCGAGATACGCCCATCACTAACCAATACTTAAAAAAGCATGTACAATTTTGACTGATATAAATCAATCGTATAAGAGACTGGGAGACCAAAAAATACAAAGACAGTGATTGTGCTGGTTTTGAGTACCTGAATCCCGAAACGGGACAAGTTGTCGCGACCGATTCGTCGCTAGCCTACTAGCCCCGAAATATTGTAATTCAATGCTAAAAAATCTATCTATTTGCACCATTTATGCCCTTTTCAGAAATCATTTAACTAAAGATACTAAACGTTTGGAATATGCACCATTGATATAATTACTTTAGTATCGCTATGATTGCAATGGTTCAGCGATATTAATAGTTTTTAAGTAATACTGCATTAAGCTCGAATTTTTTTAAATTCGTAGAAAATCCTGTAGAGGAACTTCGCTAATCAATATAAAAAATTGTGTATGCCTTTCTGATGGCAATTACTTTACAAAATTGAATCAAACTTAATTAAATCGTTGTTAACAAAAATATTTGTTAATTACTAAATTATTGGAAGAGCAAAGATTTCAAAGAGGGTAATCACAAGCGCGACTTGTTTTCCTAAAATTTCCGGGAAGGTCTCAGGCTTTTTTAATGATTACTATAATATATCGTATATCTAGTAGGAAAAGTGATAGACTTCCGGACGATGATGGAAATTAATTAATATTTTATTACTTTCTATTTATAAATGTCAGAGAATTCTTACTACTTAGTTAAGAAAATACCACACAGAGGGCGTTGTATGGATATCCGGTAAACAAATTCGAATTAACCTATGATCACAAATTAAATTATAGACGTATATTGAGGTTATTATTAAGCCAATTTAAGAAGCAAACGAATACATATTATAGAAAAGACATGTACTTTTATGGAGAAAAAGGAAAGTGGGGTATACCAAAAATGGTGCATGCGTTCGCTAACCTCAACGGTGACAGCAGAGCAGATGAAAATATTAACTTTCCGGCCTAGACGCTTTTTAATCCTCCCAATTGAAGTTGCCTAGCAACTACTATAACATGTAGCAATCATTTACTTTTAAGAACGAAGACACGCCGGAACGGTAGCATTTTTAGTACAGTGGCAGAAAAGGAATTAAGTACCTAAGCCTTTTTTCAGTAACCGAATCACAAATAAATTTTCAAAACTCCTAGAAGAGCTTTCGAAAACCATATTTTGAAACTTACAAGTAAGCTTTTAAGCGCACAATTTTACAAATTATATATTTTTAAACAATAGATTCTCATAATATATGCACAAACTTAGAGTTTATATCAATTGAATAAATAGTTTCCGAGCAGCATTACATCCCTAAACTAAAATTTGTCAGAAAAACTCAGAGACAAATAACTTTAATACAAAAAAACGAATTTTATAGGCCGTTTTGATGTACATCACGTCCTAAAAGATATTCAGAATTTCTAGAGCAGTTTTAAGACGGTCGCGAGGGCAGTGCATTAGAGTCTACAATGAAGGGATTCAATTCACCGTACCAGAACATCATATTTAACGGCCGTCCTGTCTCACAAGACAATGGAAACCAACGAGGTATTCTTCCTAGTAAATCTCTGGAGTAGATCCCCTACGCCTGTGCCTCTTTAAAAGCAACACAGGGTAGGAAAGCAGGTCGCTACGTCGCGTAAAAGATAAAGCATTCGAAGAAGAAGAACAAGAAGAAGATGAAGAAGAAGAAGAAGAGGAAGAAGAACACGAAGAAGAAGAGGAAGAGGAAGAGGAAGAAGAAGAGTAATAGAAAGAGTATATTTCCAATTCTTCTTTAAAAGTGAAACTTTAAATGCCTGCCATTTTTCAATACATTTCATTACAGGCAGTTTTCTGAAAAACACTTTCATGGAACTTTATGCAAATATCTATCTTGGAGGGAAATTTTAATTGAAATTAGAATTTTCTCACAAAACGATAATTTCCCTATACCTATGGTCTGTGAAGGTAAAAAGCAATGAAAACTCAGTGTGAATATCCTTTTTAAATAATCACATGGTATTGTATTTATTTAATGAGCCAAATTTTCAAACAAGAGATTTATTCAATTTTTTCAGTTGTATTAAATTTTAAACAAAATTATTAGTTTCTAGAATTATCAGAGCTATTACATTTTATTGTACAAGACGTTCAATTTAAAATTATAGTTAACGTAAGTAGATAATGCAAAATTATTTGTCTCAAAGCCCTATAAGGAATATTTTTATAAAAACGAAAATGATGAGTTTTCATTATTGCAGCAGGAGCTGCAATATATTGGAAATCGTTTTCATCACGAAAATCTCTTAACGTTTTTAGGTATGGTCGTTAAAGAATTAATTGCGGTGTTATAAATATACCACTGACGTACTGCTGGCGCCAAATTACTGTACTATTCACTATTATGCGTATTCTGGTAGAGTCGTGTTCTATTCAGAAGATTTTCATTAACAACAAAAACTATTGTTGGCGGTGATGATAACAAATAAATTTTATTGAAACTCATAAGCGAAACATAAAGGTGAATAAGTTTATTAATTACATTTACATTTTTACAATACTAATTATAACAAACTCATGAATCATCAACACAAACTATTTTCAAAAATTAAAATAAATACCCGTAACAAACTAAAACTGTAAATAGATTTAATTGTGAAATGTCTGCAACGAGACAAAGCGGAAACCGGCGTTAGTAGGTATTACAATAGGAAATTAGTTGAGTTACGTAATATAGCATACAAATCCAAATCAGAATAGCTTCAGTTTGTCATAGCAACTGGTGTAAACGTTGTGGTATTGTTGTTATTTCCCTGGTGTAACATTTTTTCTTAATTTCCAGTGCCTTTATTCAAAATGGCATATGAAGGAGATGAGACCCTCCGCAGGTAAGTCTTAAATAACTTATCATTCAATTAAAAATAATTTAATTGCGGATATTTACATATATAGCCAAGGTAAACACATAAAATGAATTCACAGGCCAATATCTTCCAATGCATGAAATTTTGTCACATTATTAACTTTTAAAATAGTTTATTTCTATGAAAACAAACTTTAGTTCTTAATTAGTTTTTTAATTTTAATTTGGGCGCTTAATTCATATTGCGCGCATAGTTATATTAGTCTCAAGGACAGTGACAATAAAAACATATTGACCTTGGCGGTCCATTTGATTTCCCATTTTTCTACTAACCTAAATTCACTTAAAAAGATGAGCTGTTTGACAGGAACAGGAATCATTCCTGGTGGAAGCAACGGACGAATATGGAACGGCGTGGAATAATTCTCCTAATAATCGCTGTTGTTATCATAATTGGCTTGATAGTAGGAGTTGTTCTGAAATCCAAAAAGAGGGCAAAGTAAGTATTTTCATTTATGATGAACAACAGTTTACCGTCTTTAACCAAACGAAAATTTATTCACAAACTTTCAGGAAAAATGATTTGCAATTCTGATTGATACCTAAGGTTTGTTCGGTCTAAAAATAGAGCGGAATGCCCTTCAATCTTATTTTAAGACGGTTAAAGCAACTGGAGTTAAATTAAATTCAAATAGAATACTTTCACAAAAAGGAATTCTGAATTTTTAATTCACACAAGCCTGTTTCCCGATTTTGATTCAGTAACTTCCCTTTTTATTGAACTTTATCTCAGATCGGATCCAAATCTAATATACCCATTATTTTGGATTCACAATCGAATTTATGTTCCTACTATTAAATCAAAGGATGGTATCGATCTGAATTTCATATAAACATATTATAATCCTATAGAAATTCTATAACTTTTATCAACTCACAGAAATTGCAGTTTCCAAATCCGAAAATGGGATGCAGTATCAGTAATTTAAATTTAATTCGAAATTATAGCCCAGCTATTTCTAAAAATTTCTTTTTCTTTATATACAAACAGTTTGCTACTAAAATACTCAAATTTGAATCTCAAACTCAACGCCGAATTTCAGATTTCTTTTATCGATTCTGAACCGGATCTTTACCGTTGGAATTTCATACGACGTATAGGATTTAAGTAGAAAAACTACTTACATTTGTGGAATTATTTCATTTTCTATTTCCAATAAACAATACACTGTGTGGGAGTTGTAAATACGAGGTGTGTTCAATTGAAACCCATCTTTGCTTTATAAAAAATTTATTCAACAATTTAATTACAAATAATTACCGTCAGAGTTAAGGCCCTATCCCATTATTTTTCTAACCGACGTATACCAGACTCATAGAATTCTTGTAGCTGCGGATTGAAGAAGTCTTCCACAGCTATCTGTACTTCTGCGTCAAACGCAGAATGCCGACCTTTTAGTACCGCTTTCAGCGGTCCAAGGTATGGAAATCGTAAGGCGATAGGTCCGGCTTTAGTGTAGATGCTCTAAAACCCTCAATTTCTTTCGTTGAAGATTTTCTTTCACCACATTAGCAACATGAGGTCTAGCATTGTCGTGCAGCAAAATGACCCCACGCCAGGACGTTTCCGTCTTATTGCTTCATAAAGCTTCTTCAAAGTTTCATTGTACAGATTTGCATTGACATTTACTCCAGGTTCCTCAAACTATATCAGCAAGGGTCTTATATGGTTGAAAAAAAATGTTAACATCACCTTGCCTGCAGAATGTTGTGCTTTAACCTTCTTCGGTGGTGGTGAACTTGAATGTTTCCACTGCATCGACGATAACTTACTGGATGGCTCGTAGTAATGGCACCAAGTTTCGTCACCAGCAATTATTAAAAGAAGAAAGTCATCACCATTTTACCTATAGTCTGTGAGGTGTAGAGATGAGCCAATTCGCAAGCATTTTTGTTCATTAGACAAGAAGCGAGGAATCCATTGCGAACAAACTTTCCTGTAACCTAGATTACGAACAATACTATGGACAGATCCTACACTCGCACCAACAATTTCTGAAATTTCTCTAAATGAAATTCGACGATTTTCTCTAATAAGGCCTTCCACACATGCCATAATGTTTTCTGTTGATGCAGTACACAGTGCACTTGATCGCGGCTCATCCATAGTCCCCTCTTTTCTGTTCTTAAATTTTCGGCACCATTCCGTCACAATTGGATACGCAATACGTATTTCCATACACTGCTTGCATCCACATGTGAATCGGCAATGACTGCACACCCTCAGCGCAAAAAGAATTGTAGGACCGCACGCTGATCAAACTTGGACGGGTTTTGAACAATAAACGAAATCGAAGTTTTAAAAGTCAGAATCAAATTCAACCGCTAGAAACTTATTAATATGTTGCTTACAAACTCTACTAGCATTAGCAAACGTCATTTGAATTATTGCATTTGTTTTCAAGGCTATGTTGATCAAAGATGGGTTTTAGTTGAACAAACTTTGTATTTTGGTTTACAAAAGATAGTTTGGGGGTTCGAACCTGATGATTCCAAGTTTTTCTTATAAAAGTTTTTTACAGTCTATCCGCGTTATTATACTTTCAATACGTTTATTTGTGAAATTATTTAAATATATTTATTGGGTTGGAATACACATTTTCAATGGTAGAATTAAAACATTTAAGTAAGACTAAATAGCAAGACTTTATTTAACATCTATTCTGTACGGGCGCCACTATACAGTGTTACTCATTAGTGCCATTGGGTCGGCGCAAGGTTTAACAAATTAATTCGGTACGTGACTGTAACGATTAATTAAGAAGACATATTTCGCAGTTATGTAGTTAAGTAATTTACTGAAATGGCACAATCACCAAATATTAATATTATTATATATGATGTTTTTTACACCAGTGCAAATTTAATTTGATTTGAAAATCATTTTTTCAATTTTTCAAATGGGATAGTCTGTATATTATTATATTTTTGGATTGGCACGCTAATTCTCCACTATTTTAATTAATTGTCTTATAAATAAAGTCGAGATTTTCAGAGATATTATTACGTTTGCGTTACACACCATTGAATAATTAAACTTTTTATTTCTGTCTAATCTAATACCCATCTTTGACATAAACTGACAACATTTATTATTAATAACATAGGTAGAAAATTTATTTACATTCAATTATCTATATATACGAGTGCAGCCTTTCAATTTTTACAAAAACTAAGCAGAACACATTTTTTTGGTGGAAGCTGTTTTATTGCTTTTCAAAATATTCGCCATTACGATTTATACACTTCTGCATGCGGTTAAACCAATTCTCGAAACATTTTTTCACTCTGTAGTTGGTATCTCAGAAACATGGTTTCTAAGGCTTCAACAACTACTTGAGATGATGAAAATCGCTGTCCACGTATTTTTTGTTTAAAATTCGGGATCACAAAGAAGTCGTTGGGCGATAAATTGGGTGAATACGGGCAATGAGACATTAGTTATTTCACGTGCTGTGTGAGAGCTGGTATTGTCATGATGAAGAATGATGTGACGTTCTTGGTTGTTTTTCCTGATTTCATCGATGCCTTGTGGCAAACAAATTGTTGTACACCATTCAGCGTTAACTGTTCTTCGATCCTCTAAAGGAACGGTTGCACTTGGCGTGCAGTACAACCGAAGAAACAAGCGGTCATTTTCTTGGAACTGCTTCGTGAACGACAAACTTTTGTGGGATTCGGTTTATCTTGGAGCATCCAAACAGTGGATTGTTGCTTAGTTTCTGGTTCATACAAACCTATCCAAGTATCGTTACCTGTGACGATGTTGTATACGGATGATGCTGTTCCTCCGTCGAATTCTTGAGCTTTTCCTTGCACCAATTAACAAGAGCCTGTTGTTGAGCTTCGGTCAAATTATGCGGAATCCATCGGGAACAGGTATTTTTCATCCAAAATCGAATGTACTACAGTCCTCGATATGCCTAACGATGCCTCTATGTCACTGTAAGTCACATGATCTTCTTCAATCATATTGCGCACGGCATCGATATTTCTTGGAATAAGAACCTATTTTGGTCGACCTTCACGAAATTCTTCACTGACGGACGCACGACCCAAACGAAATTCTGCAAACCAATTATAAACAGTCTTTTCTGGTGGTGCTTCATTACCAAAAGTTGAACAAAGCGATTCTACGCATTGTTGTTTAGTTAGGCCTTTACTAAAATGGTAAAAAATCATCCAACGAAAACCTTCACGTGAAATATCCATATTTTAACAAAATTGCTTTTTTAAACGCTTACTTTAAACAAACTACTCAGTCAATTTCTAAGCTGCCACTGTGTTCACAAAAACCAATGTCAAATTTTACGAAAATAGTAATGACACAGCTGAATAGCGCCACCAAGTGGTCGTTTGTAAAAGCTTAGAAGACTGCTCTCGTAACATATGCTCAATGTGACCTCCATTCTGTTCAACACACATGTTCAGTCTTGTCAAAAACGATATGTTTATGCTCGTAACTACTTGACGGAAATTGTACCAAAAATATCGATAACGCGCTCTCATATCTTTTGCAGTAGTTGCAGAGACCTGGTATACAATGTTTTAATGTCCTCATCCAAAATCCACTTTCACCAAGTCTGGCGACCTAGGTGGCCATTTGATGAAAGCGTCCCAACCTATGCACGTGTTCCCGAATTCTTGATTCAATAACTGTCGGATTACTAGTGCTAAATGTGCTGGAGCACCGTCGTGTCCGAATCATATATTTTATATATGTTAGATTTCGAGGGACATTTTGCAGGAGGTAAATTATTTTGCAAGAAATACAAACATTGTGCAAGACTCAGATGTCCATGTTAAAAAAGTGATGCCCAATCACTAAATCGCCTACAATACCTCCCCAAACATTTACAATCCATTGTCGTTGTTCATCAACTTACCATTCTTAGGTTTTCTATTGCCTAATAATGAATATTATATGGGTTTGAGTGAAGGTCGACTCATTACTGAACACTAATTTTTGAAAAAAGTTAGGAGTGGCTCTTTCTATTGTCCCTTTATGTCAAAATCATGGCTACTAGGTTAGATAGAAATAAAAAGTTTAATAATTCAAGGGTCTGTAATGAAAATGTAAGAATATCTCTGAAAATATCGATTTTAAGTATAGGACAATATTTACAAAAACTGCGGAGAATTATATATTAATAATAATAAAAGGCAATTTCAACAGGTATTTATTTATTTTTGCTTTATACGTATTTCGACATACAATATGTCATTATCAAAAGCATTTAATGAAGTAAACATTTGTAGTTGCTTGGGTAACAGCACACTGGATCTTGGTTTTGGGCTCTTCTATTCCAAAACTTCTAATAGCGGGGAATTTATGAGCTCAATTTGCTCATTCAT